>SDWI01001558.1:53174-74084 GCA_009193005.1 Lamellibrachia luymesi | reverse complement strand
ATATATATATATATTTGTATATACTATTGCCAAACAAAGCACTTGATAGTTACTACCAGCAAAACTAAACTAATTTTTTTCTCACGTGGCAAAATTAGAACACATCCAGACTTTATACTTGGGCATGACAAACTAGATGTGACTGATAATTATATGAACCTGGGCACCAATATGAACTACAATGGATTATTCAACAAAGCCTTAGAAAAACAAGTCAGTCAAGCCAGACGTGCTATGTTCAACCAAAAAAACAAAGCCAGGAAGTTAAACTTGCCTATATACATACAATGTAAGCTTGTTGACCAAATTGTAATGCCAATCTTATCTCTTCAGGAGATCATCGTAGATATGTTAGACTCGGTACCGGCCCTCATCTCGATTCATGCTGTCTTTGTTTTTTTTATCCATATCGCTCCTTTGATGCTTCTTGTTCTCCAATCCGACTCCCTCTCTACAAATTTGGCCCCCTCCCAGTCTACTATGTGACTCTGTTGTGTCATGTGTTCTGTGATAGCTGATTTATGCATCTCTTTTTCCGATGTTTTTCTGTTGCTTCGGGTGTACGGTCTGCTTGCCGATGTTTTCTCAGCGTCTTCTGTGTGTTCTTTGATGCGTTTTTCTCAGGTACGTTTCGATTCTCCTATGTATGTGGCATTACTGTTCTTACACGCTATGGAATACACCCCTTCGCACATCTTTTTCTTTTGGTCTTCCCAGTGACCTCTTGATGGTGTTGTGAGGCTTCACTGCTATATTCGTCTTGTATTTATTCATGATCCTTGATGTGTTTTCGGATAATCCTTGGACACATGGAAGTACCATCATGCCTTTATCCTTGTCTTTTTCCACCGTCTTTTTCTCTGCACTGTTGATATGGTCCACTGTGGATACACGCAGCTCGTTAGAGCTTCTTTGATGTGTTCTCTTTCTTTCCCTTTATCTTCCTCCTCTGTCACAAGTGTTTCGCATCTGTTTAGCAATGTACGGATCACTCCCATCTTCTGGTGTAACGGATGATGTGAGGAAATGTTTATGTATTGGTCTGTGTGGATATTCTTCCGGAAGACTCATAGTTTCACCTCCCCCGATTCCTTCCTCATTAGTAAAGTGTCCCAAAATGGCATCTTTCCTTCTGCTTCTGCTTCTTCTTCTTCGTGTGTGAATTTGATGCTGTTTGTCTCGTCCACTCTGCTTAGATGGTCGGTCAGGTGTTGTGTCAGGTGTTATCACTTCTAGGGTGTAATATCTACATAACGTTTCCACATTCTAGATCGGCAGTTGATCAGGGTTGTTGCGATGGCCTTTTGCTCGAGACGTTCCATGAAGAGGTTGGCGGCGATAGGGGATACAGGACTACCCATGGCTGTGCCAAATTTATGTTTGTATACAGTGTTTCTGAAGGTTGTGTTCAGAACAAAGTCCAATAGTGTCGCGGTGTTTTCTATTTCCAGTCTCGTCCTGTCTGTTAAGGTGATGTCATTCTGTAGTCTGGTCTTGGTTATCTTTCATATGCCAGGTGTCTTGAGTTGTTGATATGATGTTGTGTCAGTCCTGCCATAGTACAAAGAAGATGTGCTAGGATTCGTGACACGTTGTGGACTGTTAGAACAAATATTATTTATATGAACCATCCAGTCTGATGAAAATGTTCACTCACACAGAACGCGCAGATGTATTCGTAGTAACACCTAAACGATAGTCCACTACACAGAACGAACAATTGTATTTGTTGAATCCGCTACACGATAGTCCATTACACAAAATGCACAGTTGTATTCGTTTAAACCGTTACACGATATTCCATTGCACAGGATGACCAGTTGTAGTCGTTGACACCGTTACACGATAGCCCACTGCATAGAAAGGACAGTTGTAGTCGATGAAACAGCTATACGATAGTCCACAACATAGAATCCATTGTTGTAGTCGTTGAAACCATTACAATATAGTCCAGTACATAGAACGCAGAGTTGTTATTCATACCGATACACAATAATCCACTACACTGAACGCATAGTTTTAGTCGTTGAATCCGTTACACGATACTCCACTACACATAGCGCACAGTCGTAGCCATTTAAACCGTTACAAAATAGTCCACTAGAACGAACAGTTGTATTCGTTGAAACGGATACACGAAGGTCCACTACACAGAACGTACAATAATAGTCGTTGAAGCCGTGACACGAATTTCCACTGTACAGAACGTAGAGTTGTAGTCGTTGAAACCGATACACGATAGTGCACTAGATAGAACTCACAGTTGAAATGATTGAAACCGCTACACGATAGTTCACTACATAGACGCACAGACAGTTGTAGTCGTTGAAACAGATACACGATAGTCCACTACACAGAACGCAAGTTATATTTGTTCATACCGCTACACGATATTGTCCATGGGCCAAGAACAGAACTTTCACTTATTGGTACCATCTGGGGGTGGGGCAAGATATATTAATGATTTTTGAAATAGTCCATGTCTAAGGGACATTCTTTGATGCATATGGAATACTACACACCCTACTAAACAAATGTCTCCATAACATAGCTCATAACAATAACTTACAGAATTGTAGGCTTATTGTTCATCAGTTCAATCATCATCACCACCTCTATCACCAGAGTCACCTAGTTCAACTACGAACTTTTCTTCTTTCTTCTGATTGCTGCACGTCTGTAGCTTGCACACGTTGGTGCATGCCAGTCCATTGACAAGGCACGTGCAGCTTGGCAGTTTGCAAGAACGCAGGCACTTGCATAACTACAGTTCCAAAACTGCATCTGGGGCTGGAGGAATGCGCATCCACTCGACGACCAAATGACCGTCATCATCTGTCGTCCATCCACTCTTTCGGGTCTGCCACAAATGGCTGAGTCTGAAGGCAGCACTTTCAGATTGATGCTTAGTAGTTGGCACGAAGAACATGCATGTGGAGGCAATGTCTGCATGGTGTAAGCTGGCTGGACTCGACCTCTCCTCGGTTGGCTCAGAAGATTTGGTAGCGTAGTTCATTCACTTCGTCACTGATGGCAGTCGCATACAGGTGGCAGACGCTGTCTCTCAATGAACTCGCCAGTTTCCCAAAGTCGATGAACCGTGTGCGGTTTTTTGTTTCATACTTGCACGAAACATTGAAATGTGGATGTTAGTGCGCGTGTGCATGAGTGCGTACGTGTGTGTATCATTCAATCAAGTAACATATTTCCATTCAATATTTCATACTCCATTCAATAATTTTTAATTCACAGCTGATTATTATGTAAGAATCCGGGGAAAGAGTTCACTTTGGTAAAAAAAATGAAACGCTTAATATACGAAGCAGTGAAAACCTCCATTGTTATGCACACCGTGAATAAGATGTATAAGTGTAACTAATCCAATTAATGTAATAACCGTAGCATGTACGAGTGACGCTTGCTTTGCGTTCTACACGTTCTTTGCTGTAACATCGTGTTACGTATGATGTAACAATTGGGCCCACTTACGGGGCTAGTTGTTACAGTCGACGGCGCCTGGAAAACTCTACATATCTACCTAATTAAAATACGGAATATTAATTCTATGGTACATTTTATTAACACAAATACTAAATTTAATGAATACATTGACATAAATAATGCATCTAACATAACGTGACTTTAACTGAAAATTGTAACTACCCCCGATCTCCCCTACAACAACCCCGGTCTCCCCTACAACTACACCCGGTCTCCCCTACAACTACCCCCGATCTCCCCTATAACTACACCCGATCTCCCCTACAACTACCCCGGTCTCCCCTACAACTACCCTCGGTCTCCCCTACAACTACCCCCGGTCTCCCCTACAACTAAACCCGGTCTCCCATACAACTACCCCCGGTCTCCCCTACAACTACCCCCAGTCTCCACTACAACTACACCCGGTCTCCACTACAACTACACCCGGTCTTCCCTACAACTACACCCGGTCTCCCCTACACACGACACGGAACTTGGATTTCAAATATATAATGGGAGGTACTGCTCAAAGTACTAGCATAATTATTATGGTGGTATATAGAATAGTATATCCAAATTCGCAAGTTGTTTTATATTATTGAAGACGACTGACGACTGAGTGCTGACGTAAAAATGTCAGATAAGTGTGGAATTGTAACTTGGAAGAGTAATCAAGTTGTTTAGGAGAAATAAAACAGCACTATAACACATTTTGAAGAATCATGACGAAACGCAAGTGCAGAGGCCGCGACCACTAACACCCAAAGCAACCAACACCCGCCACAAGGCCACTAACACTTGCTCCTAGGCCACTAACACCCGCACGACAATACAGTATTGTGGATCGGATAGAGCAAAGTGCTAAGTTGGGAAGTTCCCGGCCCACCGTGTGGCACCACCGTTGTGGAGAAGGCTACATATAGTAAGGCTACGTATATTAAATTGTCCATTCATTTATCACATTTTATCATAGGATATGGAATACCTTGTTGCATATGCAATATAGAATGTTATATTACTAATGTTGATTTGTGTATTATATTTCTTCTACATATGTCCGTCGATAGATGTTTGGCATGGTGTGCGTGCGTGTATATATAGGTATGAGCGAGCGCGCGTGTGTTTGTGTGTGTGCGTGCGTGTGTGTGGGGGGAGAGTCGGTGTGTGTGTGTGTGTGTGTGTGTGTGTGTGTGTGTGTGTGTGTGTGTGTGTGTGTGTGTGTGTGCGTGCGTGTGTGCCTGCATAAGTACGCGCACGCGTCATGTATGTCGGTGTTTTGTTCTGCAACAATAGCCCCATTTATGTTAGAGGTCTGACATTCGTCCGTTTGGGTCCCGAGTAGTGTAACTTTGTTACTAGTTTGAAACACCCTGTCACTGATCCACGCATTGCTGTTGATCCGGGAATGTGTCCGGTCGAACTCTATGTCTATACACTTCATCATTTGTTTTACAATATAAAAAGATAACACAAACAAAACTGACACAACGTACTAAATGGTTAACCAATTATTATATTATGATCTGTATTACCAACCACTGTTTCACGTTAGCAAAGGAGTCGTCTGGAGATTTACCTACAACGAGGTTGTTTATTCATTACCGAGGATCCCCTTCACCAGAACTAGTTAGATTTGCATTTACTATCCGTGTGGTAGAAGTTAGTGCACGCGCTCTGTTGAAACCAGTGATTACTTGTATGGTTTGTTAAGTCTTAACAACTTTGCAATAGAACATGTCAAGGCAAGATCAGCGCACCTCATTGTACACTGCTGTATGGACAAGTTAATTTTAGGCACCACTTAATGGTACGCCTCAAGAACCGGATTGTGTTCAAACGTCGACAGACAAAGACATCTTTCGACGGCCAACGTTTCCCGCCTAGAGGTTAAGTTGAATCTTGACTTGTTTGAACACACTCCACAAGACCGGCAAAAAGTTTAACTACTGTCTTGACAACTATTGTAAACTTCCATATCATTCTACAATAATAATAGTCATTACGCGCGACGGCCGATCTGACGCTTCGGTGTGAGTCGATGCGTAGACACTGACATACTACATGTGAAGGAGCCGTAGACGTTGAACAAGTAACCGAGCGTTGTCGTGCTGGAGACGCACAAAGATTCGGAGTTGAGGGGTCCCGGATCAATGGTGATCTAATTAACAGTCAGAACTGAGATAGCGTTTATTGCATGGCTGACTGCTTCAGAAACGATGTTTTCTTGAATGTGTTACGGTCGCACGGTATATGAGCATGTGTCCTCTAAATAACAGCATGTGCTATCACGTGTTACCACAATGATGTATTTTGATTCGCTAAGCGGGTACGTTTGATCCACCTACAAAACGAAGTAGTGTTATGTTTTTGAGCATTCGCCTTGTACATCGACTAGAGCTACTGATCAAGCACCAACTCACAGCAGATACACCCAGCGTCAATCTGAGCACGCAGGCCCCGTCGTAAACGGTAGGTAGACATTTATGGATGCTATACTAGGTAAACAAAAAACATATGGAATTGGGAGAAACAGTTCGTGCTGACATGAACATTTCAGAACAATGTGGGATTGAGGCTTGAAATGATAATCAAACTATAGGGCTAATTAATATAACTATCAAATATCAGGAGTAAATGCTAACTGTACTCATGAACACAAAATAGTTTTTCCTCATTTGGAATATTGCTTACATACTAGCACGCAGGCCCCGTCGTAATGCGGATGCAGATAATCTAGAACATATACAGCGAACATGAACCAAGCTAGCTGCAGAACAGGGAGAACTTAATTCTGAAAGACCTCTAATAGAATGTGGTCTGAACAGTCTAGATACCAGGATATTGAGAGGAGAGCAAACAGGTGTCGATAAGTATTGAATGGTTATTAAAATATTGGTATAAATATGTCTAACGAACCAGAGGGCACATCTGCATTAGTTGAGGAACAGTGCATCTAGAATGTGAGAAAGTACACATTTTCACATAGGACAATAAATGAAACAAATCCACACATCCAACTTCCTCTTCCCTACATAGCTTCTTGACTAGCACGTTAATTGCCACCCCCCGGCAATTTCGATATCTCTGACCCCTCCTTCCTATTACTGGTAAAATCCCTGACAGTATTACCTGCTCAACCCGCGTCTGCTTTAGTGTTTTGACCAACTTCCTCTATTTCCTAACTATGGCAGTTGTACCCTCTCTCTCTACGTTATTTGTACCTACGTGTACTAAAACAGATCCACCCTTGCCCGAACCCACGATGTTTTCTACCCTCTCAGTTATCGCCTCTATTTTGGCCCCAGGCAAGAAAACCACCACGTCATCTCCCTTGTTTTAAGACTCTGTCGGTCTTCCTAACTATTGCGTCCCCCACAAACACCCTCGCTCTCTTTCTCACCCCTTTATCACTGCCTCGGAATAGCTCTTCCGATGGATCCCCTCCATCACAGTCTGTCCTGCAGCCTTGTCACTTGGCAGACTGTTATCAGCCTCTCTCTCTCACCCATCAACCTGTCACCTTTCCCTCCCGTCTCCTGGCTAACTTGCGCTCCCGTCGCCTTCCCTCCTGACACCTTTCCTTCTCCTTCCCCCTGTCTCATTCGCTACTGTTTCCCCACTCCCCTCTCCTTCGATCCACTTGTCTTCCCTCCCATTTCTTTCCTTCCCGTCTCCTTTCGTCCTGTCTAACTACGTCCCATCTCCTTATGTCCTATCTCCCTACGACCTGTCACCTTACCTCCTCTCAGCCTCCTCCCAGGCTGAGGTGAGCTCTCCCTAGCATATATCTCGTCATCTTCCCCCACTTTATCATATACTGTCTCCCCCCACCGGAACCACTGGCACAACCCACCCGTTCCCTTCACACCATTGCCACAACGAGCAGCCTCAGATGTTCCAACACCACCTCTAGTTCCTTCATCTTCGTACTAAAACTATCGAAAGGAGACTAAGAGGTACGGTACCAACCACTAGTTCACTTCAGCAACACTATCATCAGGAGATTGAACGAAAAATAGGTTATGGAGAGCCGTATTGCTCACTTTAGCAAACTAATCAGTCGTAGTTCGCCGTCAACAGAACAAGTTAATCAAACAACTTCAAAATGTTTGACAAGTATCTGCCACGCAGCGAGAGGTGACCTATCCCACATAGATGATAATTAATAGCGACTATACAGACACGGATATGCAATTACTTTTGAGTGTCATTGTAATGGTTCACTTCGTTGAGTGTCATTGTCATTGTAATGGTTCACTTCATTGAGTGTCATTGTCACTGTAATAGTACACTACAGGAACCGGATTATGTTCAAACGTCGACAGACAAAGACGACTTTATGACGGCCATTTTTCCGGCCTTTTGGTAAAGTTGAATCGTGACTTGTTCGAATACACTTCACAAGACCCACCCAATGTTTATGTGTTGTCTTGACTACTATTATGAAACGCAGGCCTATGTACCATTGACGGGTCAAGTGTGTTGCTAAATTGGACGCTCTGCATGTGTGTATCAAAAGTGGCATTTTGGTCGGGAGACGGTGAAAGCTGTCAGACTGTCCTTATATTGAGTTACTTTATCTTATTACGGCAGTTGAACAGTTGTTTGTAACATCAATTAATGATGTGCAATTGGTATGATTTATTTGGTGAATGAATGCTATAATTCTGCAATAAGCATAGCCATTATGCGCGGCAGCCGATCTGACGTTTCGGTGTGATTGTTCCTACGTGTAACTTATTTGATACAGCGGACGGTCGATGCGTAGACACTGACGTGCTCAGTGTGAAGGCGCCGTAGACGTTGCACAAGTAACCAGGCGTTGTCGTGCTGAAGGCGCATACAAATGCGGTGTTGAGTGTGTCCAGAATCAATGGTGATATAAAATTAGAAGCCATAACTTATTACTTGGTTGACTGCTTCAGAAAGGATGCTTCTCGAATGCACTATGGTCACATGTTAATTACGTCGCTGGTACACGTGTCCTCTAAATAATTACATATGTTATCACGTGTTACCGTAATGGTGTGTTTTGATTGGCTAAACAAGAACATTGCACCCACCTCTCCAACCAGCCCTGTATGAACGCTCAGTTGAACCCAAACAGATAATAGCTCTACCTGTGGTTGTTTATTCTCCAGCCAACCCTGATCTACATATACCTCTTTGACAAAGTACCGTTCCAAAAACATACATTTAGTACCACAAGAAACAATTGAGACGGTGTAACATTTTAAAAGGTAATACAACGAAATCAGATCCAAAATGATCAAGTGATAACCAATTGTTATGGACGGAACTACATTACCAACCACTGTTTCACGTTAACAACACTGTCGTCAGGAGATTGACCGAGTTTGTGGGGAGTCGAATTAATCACTTTAGCTGACTAATTGGTCGTGGCTCGCCGTCAACAGAACACGGTAATCAAAGAACTTATAGAGTATAGTTAATAACGACTTGACAGACACGGATGTGCAATTACTATCCATGTGGTAGATGTTCAGTGCAGAAACCAGTGATTACTTGTCTAGCTGGTTTTGTGAAGTCTCATCAACATTGCAATAGAAAATATGCTTTCGTGGAAAGTCATTGTATACTGTTGTATGCACAAGTTAATTTTAGGCAACATTTAATGGTGCTCCCATGATCCGGATTATTTTCAAACGTCGACAGACAAACACGTCTTGTGACGGCCAACGTTTCTCACTGTGTGGACAATTTGAAACGTGACTTTTACGAACACACATCACAAGACCGGCCCGATGTTTATTTGCTCTCTTCACGACAATTATACAACGTAGGCCTATTTATCAGGGGTGGGTCAGGTGTATTGCTGTATGTTAACTGCGAAATTCAGCGTTTGAGGTCTCAAAAGTAGTTTTTCACTTGCCATTTTGAGCATTTAGTATTGTATTGTAATCTTGTTGTTACATGTTGTTGTTGTTACATGTTGTTGTTGTTACATGTTGTTGTTGTTGTTGTTGTTACATGTTGTTGTTGTTGTTGTTACATTTTGTTTTTTAATTAATATAGTTAAAACATTTGTTAAAATGTGTTGTCAAATCTTGTTGTTAAATCTAAGACATAAATCAAAAGCGTCAACAACAGTCAGCTTCAATCATTCCGAAAACAAGTGCCTTGCAAACAAATGACGTGGTTATTCAACGACCATATCACACGGCGTATAATATTGCGTGAGATATTTGCAAGGGTTAATTTACTTGACAAATCGCATAGAGGATGCATATGTGAAAAGGAACTGATATTAGATTAAGTTGCATACATGTGTTAGTCGCGCTAGTTGACTGCACGGGGCGTGGGCACGGCTGAGTGAACCGGTTGTTGAGTGAAGCAAACCTTTGTGAGCTCCGCGAGTGACCGGAAGCGACCACAGCGCCCCCACGCGACGCCATTCCATTTATACGAAAACCGCCCGAACTGGCCGCTCTTGCATTCGAATTTTGCTTTAGCACGACGCATGGCGGACAGGCAGCGACACGTAGCCATGCTTCGGTTGGTTTGTTATATAAGTATTTATGCCTGCTAACGCTTTGATTCATTTTCATGTCTCTGTGTACGCCAGCCAGTTAGATAGAGGCTTTAAGTTGTTTGCTTAAAATAGTAATTAAGTTACATTTCCATATATATGTCTTATTGACGGTGTTTCATGTACCACATTATTTACTGATAGACTTCTAGATCGTGTTGAACATAAATTAAAATGGCTTTTATCCGCTCATTGATTCGATGGCACACCGTGGAAACATCGTTTGTGTGTCAGTTCATTTGTTTTCTTTTATCCGCTCATTGATTCGAGGGTACACCGTGGAAACATCGTTTGTGTGTCAGTTCATTTGTTTTCTTTTATCCGCTATTTGATTCAATGTATCCCGACTGACCGTCAACTAAGAAAATCTGTGCTTCGAAGGATCGTAGCCTGTATCACTCAACGGCTACACACTCCTAGTTCCGTCGTTTGAGACATAATGTTTGCAAGGTACACGGGTCACAAACTACTGACACACAAACGATTGGTTGTTTGTTAAGAGAAACGGTTGATACCCAGACGATTCGAACTCAAATTCGTACCCAAACAATCTATTCTAAACAAACCTATTAATACCCAAACATTTTTGGTACGAAAATATTTAGAAATCACACGATTCGAACTCAAGGTATTGGAACCAAAACAATTGCTACACAGACGATTCGTGCATAGACGATTGATTTCCTCGTGAGTCGCACCCATGACGAACTGTGGCTAGATTACTCGTTCACGGTGTGGATAATATTTGCCGTCGTGTATAAAACTAGGTTTTGTATTTCAATACCATGGCGATTATATTCTCGGTAGTAATGTAGCACAATTGAATATATGGTAAACCTAGGCGTATAACTGGTTATAGTTTCACCAACAGTGAGCAGGCTCATGTGTATGAAACGCGTTTTTTTAAGAAATCAACTATTAAAATGGTTAATATATTGTGAATAAATTACAGACTACACATGGCTCATCCCCGGAAAATCACCGCTGCTCCCGCTGCTCCCTCTGATGTTGATGACGTCATCCAAGCGAGAGGTAATAAAAACGTTGATGTACGGAAGTTTCATTAATGTCATTTGTAATACTTTTTTCCAAGGTGATAACACGAACATAATGGAGGCGATCTTTTGAATTGACCTTTGTATTTGGTGCAGTATCATGAATTACTTGACTTAAACGCGTGGGCCATATTGACCCATCCCTGTCCTCCTGGAGGTTGCATCCATCCATCCTGTTATATTTACGATATACCCCTCTGTTTTCGACAGCTGGAGCCCCGTGTCACTTCTGATCAAGAGGTGGTAAACATTTTTATGTGCAACAGTTTAATAAATGTAATTCGCAATGTGTCTTTCCAAAACATAGAACATAGATAATTTCATGAAAACAATGGATGCGATTACTCGCATTGGTTGCTGCGTTTGACCGTTATAATTTACAAGCATGTTGTGCGCTAGATATTTCGAAGTTGATGTACAACCGCATTATCCACATAAAAAAATTAATCCCGTGATACAAGCGCTGAAAGAAAGACAAATCCATCTGAATTAATTGCATTTACAACAAATATTCAATGAAGCAACTTTGCTGTATTACCTTATTTTGTATTATTTCAAACAACAAACACAACGTTATTACGAAATGCAATATGCTTGTTTTTTCAGGACTGGTGGACAGGGGGTTTCTTATGAAACTTGCGCAGCTCTCGGTAAGCCCCACCGAACAGTTTCAAATGGGGGTTTTCCTGAGTTTGAAAACTTCAAAAATCCAAGAATTAATGCGTGCATCTGGGGATGCTGTGACCAATACATACACCCTCCTAGAGACATGGATCGACTCAAGAAAGGACGTTCGCTACTCTGCCGCCTTGTTTGATCAACTCAGCGGAGCCTTCCAGAACATCAAACGAGCAGACATGGTCGAGTTCGTTCGGTGTGGTGAGTGTACAGCAATAGTCCGTTGACAAATATATGTCATAGATAAAGACAAACCTTGATCAATTATATGACATTAATTTTAATTATGACCACTTATATAAGATTCATTAATGTCCAAGAACCCATTAATGACAAAAAATACTTATCCTTTGAAGCTTCGTGAATTGCTGATAACGTGTTGATTATGCACTTTAAATACTGCTAAAATTAAATTGTTATGATTCTTAATGAATAAAAAGCAATGTAGAACGAATTGATCAAACGAGCTGGCAACATATGGAAAGTTGTTACATGCACCATACTTAGTTTTATTTACTGTAAATATATTGATTGTAGAGCAATTGCAACTACTGAACGAGAAATTGAAGAGAGCAAAGGAAACCGCACAATCATGCAAAATGAGATCGAACGGTACATGTTCTGTGACTAAATAATTTATCACACTTTTGATAAAATGTGTGCGTGTTTCCGTGTGTGTGTGTGTGTGTGTGTGTGTGTGTGTGTGTGTGTGTGTGTGTGTGTGTGTGTGTGTGTGTGTGTGTGTGGAAAAACATTATTTACCTGTGTGTCGTGAATATAGCGCAGTTTGTGCATATATAGCCATGTTTTCTCACTTAGAATGAGTAAATTATGCGCATTAATTGGCAGTTAATATCACCTTAATTAGTACTATAATTGGAACATTGATTATTCACTAAGGACTGATATATTTATAGTAATGTCATTGCTACAATGTTTTTTATCTTAATCATACTACAAGGGAACATTGATTATTCACTAAGGACTGATATATTTATAGTAATGTCATTGCTACAATGTTCTATTTCTTAATCGTACTACATGGGAACATTGATTATTCATTAAGGACTGATATATGTATACTAATGTCATTGCTACACTGTTCTATTTCTTAATCATACTACAAGGGAACATTGATTATTCATTAAGAACTGATATATTTATACTAATGTCATTGCTTCAATGTTCTACTCTTAACGAATCCTCGTTATAGGTAAAAGTGCTCAACAAGACACGACTTCATAATGTACTTGGATAAGGGTGATTATCAATGCAGTGTTTCATAAGGTATTTATGCTGTAATGAAAATACAAACGAAACGTTGACAAAGAACAAATGAATTCATTTCAGAACAAATGAGACTCGTCAAGGTAGAATTGAGGGAGACAAAAGAAGAGTTGCGAAAATCCAACGGTACATTTGTTTTATGCGATCGCATTTATTGTGATTCTGATCAACTATTTGCAATATACTAATGAATGAACAAATTATTTAATATTGCTATTACAAATAATAGTCATTCTAACAACACAAGTTATAATTTGTTTCCGTCGAGAGGCATAATTTGCTGCATTCCATACGATTTTGACATCAATCTGTTTTATGTTCGGGTGGGCTATGATTAGTACCGACCGACCGACCGACCGACCGACCGACCGACCGACCGACCGACCGACCGACCGACCGACCGACCGACCGACCGACCGACCGACCGACCGACCGATCGGTTTTGGAGTAAATCAATCAGTTTTGGGGTTGAACGCAGGGTTATCAAACCTACCCGTCAAACAAATTAGCCTCACCATTAATGCGAAATAGACAAAAGTGTTTACAAACAGCACCTTAACCCAGCAACCCAACAGGATAAACAAACACACACTTGAGTACGTCAACAAGTTCTCATACCTGGGCAGCAACATCAACCTTCAAGGAGGTTCGTGTAAAATAGAACACCAGGAGATTATTTCACTAAGATAATGAACTAATCAAGAAAATCCACCATAACATCGAATCCATCAAACATCTTGATGTGCAAGACGCTAATTTAATCCATAACATTCCAAGGCCCAAGGCAAACATTTTCATCATAAACTCTTGCACGCTTGGATAAAATAGATAGATACGTTGTCGAAAAGATTTTGAAATGATACAATTGTGTAGTTTTGCATATTTGTGGAAATATAACGGTTTCGTGTTGTGTTTCAGATGAAGTCCGGCGTCTGAACGAGTTAATTACACACAGTGGAAATCAAGAAATGGCTGCTGCAGGTAGCATTTCATGTGTAGATTAAACTAATTTGTACTTAATTTTGAAGTATCCAAGGTCATAAAACATTGTTTTGTTTATATTTAACAAGCTTTGACAAAACAAGAAACCTACTAAGGGAGGCATTGTCAGAAAACGTATTTATAATTTCAATACAATTTGTTTTCGCTAATGATTAAAGGCAATAATTTTATTAAATAACACATACTTCGTAATGCACCATCAAACATAATTACAAATGCTACTGGTGTGTTATCCGTTGAAGGTTTATATACTACAATGTATTTCGAAGTAACATCAACAAATTCGTTGCCACGACAATTTCTGATTACTTACACTTTGGCGATGATAATTATATAGGTGTTGCCATGGTGGTTACGACGTTGTTCACTATGACGACAATAACATGGTATGTTTCAGCCCTTTCTGGGGCGAGGAGCAAGACACATGCAGTTGCTTCAATGCCGCCTGGTACGTTTCTGTCCTTACGATTGCGGTTTTGTCCTAGTTCTCCAATGAGGCGTGGCTCTTCAGCTCTTTTTAAAACATTGCTAAATGAATGTGAAACACCATTATCGAAACATTTACAAATTTGCACCTCAAGGTTTCCATACAAATGACCGCAACATTGCCCCCCAGGCAGGGTCATTTATGGAATATGTAATTCCAAAACAAGGCGAATGTCCGATTGAAGTGCAGTGTTGCCTGATGCTTAACCTGGTTGGTGCCTGTTCATTGTTATCATCCTTTGAAAACAAGACGTTCTCCGCATGTTTTAAAACGCACATGCCATCCCAGATATGTATCGAGTTAAACCCCAGTGGGCAGTTTTGTCGCCATTTTGACTGAACATTTGAGTTACGAATTCGTCATTCTAGGATACGGGACATTTATAAACGTACTAATGCCAATATCTATGCCATGCAATGACAGTGGTGGTGATGAACAATATAACTACAATAAGCCTAACACTGTATATTTCAGCCCTTCCTGCGACAGACAGAATCAAGGCACTTAAGGTGGCTGCAGAAGCAGGTTCGTTTTCTGTTACTAGTTTCGCTTACTAGAAGCGTCAGTTGCCAGGTGAGTATTTATGACTGGGCGTTATCTGCCATTAACTCACACAGTATTCCTTAAATAAAGAAGAAGGATCAAATTTAAATAAAGACATTTCAAGATGTCCGAGCGTGTAAATCCTGAGGAATCTGACCAACGTCTCACTAGTATTCCCCATGTATGAATTGTAGCCAAAATCCGGCGTTGTTATTGAACAGTTAATAGCTAATCGATTGTTAAGTGAATTGTGTGTATGCGGTTTCTGTTTGGATTATCTTCAGTATAATAATACATTCAATAATTATTTTAATCGTACGGGTAAATCTCCTAAATGTTGTATAATAGTTTCAACAAGTGTAAATCTTGTTTTCTTTGGCACTCGTCAGTAAATGAGTCATTTGTAGGCGAGTGTCATCTGTATCATTCGTCTGTTTCGTCTACAGTGAAATAGTTTGCTGACAGATTTGTTAACTGTACATTCAGTGGAAAGAAACTTATAACTACCATAGCAGGTGTATCAGGGATACCAAACAAGTTCACACAAGGCTGCGTGTGTTTCGTCTACAGTGAAAGACGACGAACACGACGAAGACAGAAAGCTGCGGGCCCTTCACGTCATGTCTATGCTCAGAGGATACGGACAGCCTGAGTTGTGGCGACACGTCTCCCAACACTTTGTCAATGAAGGACAATTGAACTTGAGCGAGGTGCTGTCAAGTACGAATCTTCCTGACTTGGTGTACCTACTTCAATCAGGTGCAGCTTCCGAAGTCACAGATCTACAGTGAGTACACCGCTGAGTGTAAGCATGTTTGAATGTTCTTACGTAGTCACGTCCGTGTAGACCGACATACCGAGTCAGGCTCCCGCAAAAATCATGTTTTATCATAAGTCGACATTTGATTTGACTTGTTTTGGCCCTGCACACTCAAACAAGCAATGTGCATCGTCGGCTTGCTAATAACAGGATGCAATCATAATCATGGCTCAATTTCATTACAAAACGTCGCCATATATACCAACCATATATTATTATTTCATAAGTATGACTCCAACAGCTGTTTGAAAAGGGTCCCATGCAAGTTTTAATTTATAAATACCGGTATGCATGATTATATTATACGCATGATACAACTTTGTAGAGAGGGAAACGTTGGATTTTTGGAGTTGTCTTGTTGTGAGCGCTGACATTCATGAGGGATGGGCTTCCTTTAAATGGAGAGAGGCAATAATGCAAACTTCGTCCTCCTCGTTGTCATCTGATGATTGATATTCCAGTGACATATTTGTCTTTGCCTTTATTTCTTTTTGTCTTTGACTTGTTTTCTTTGATAGACTTACCACTCGATGTATTTTGAGTGACACGTTTTTCTTTTTTGGCGGCCTCGTTGTTCCCCTCCCAATGCTTTTTCACGTAGCATGCTCCGAATATTGCCGACTTTCTATTTCTTTTGTCGTTTAGTCTTTAGGTGTGGTTGCACGATTTCGGGTGAGAACGTAAGAGGAAGCTCTGCAAGGTCTAGTGTTTGCTCGGAAGGGAGCAGAACCGATTAGTGGGCTCTACGAACCGGGTGGTTTTGGTGTCAGCTTGGTCTAAATACAACATTTTGTTTCTTCTTGGTATTGACCTTGACAAACTGTTAACATGAATGGGTATCTTTTGACATGTCAATTTAGTTGTGTATTGATTAGTAGCCTAAAGTTACATTAAAAAAAATCATAGGAATTCTTTAGAATCAGGAAGGCTTTTAGTTATGACAATTTTATTTTATGTACTGTTGCGTTATGTTATCTAATGTTGGCTGATGTGGGAACCACTTATACAATCATTGTTCAATTGTTTTTGATGTGACACGTGCCTTTATTAATGACGCGACGTTAGTGTGAAATCGACATCATATATTCAAGGGTTCCACATTTTAATGTTTAGCTTTATAAGTTTATTCATCGATACTAAAATTTTAAACAAATGAAACCTCGTTAGTCTGAATACACAAGCTAAGTGGTGCTAAGAGCCAAGTAGTAGTTAGACACACAATGTTCGTGCACAGATTAATCATAAACACATTAAAAGATAGTTTACGCATATATGATGTTAAAGCCAAATTTCAAAAGACTACTGGATTATGGCGCGACACAATAACGCTACACAACTGTTGATGCTTTCCTTTAGCTATGAACAGTAATTCTACAATTACGGTCTAAACATTTGAGATTTTTGTATAACATATTCTATGAATATTTTGTTTCGGAATGTATCTAAAGTTAAGTGACATTTTAAAAAGGACTGTCGCCAGAGAGCGGTTCCACAAGTTTATAGATTTAATTATGTTTGTAGAAGTTTCCCGCTGATCGACTGATCTTTGGCCTGTTGTGTTGAGTTGATAATAATACAATGTATACAATGACCAGTCGCTGGGGAATGAAATGAAACAACAACAACAAAAAGTGTCGCCTAAATCTGTTCTATGTCAGCCAATAATGAGAAACGGTGTCAACAGATTTGTGAGCAGGGCGGGATAAAGGACAAACAAACCGTGGAAATGTGACCAGACATGAGCAAGAAAGTGTTGTCCGCGTGTGTTATGGTCAGCGGTCAGTCAATATTGTGGAATTTACAACACAAAATGCTGTATTTTATCCGTCTTGTGCATACGATTTGTTTGATATAGTTTCATCAGCGGATAGTGAGTCACGGGATCGTCTGTTTGTGATGTTTTAATCCAGGAATATAATGTACTTGACAGTTTGACTTTGGACGACAACGCCGTGTTCGCCGATGAAGAGGCCGGACGGGCCTTGGGAGCCGCCCTGGCTAAGATGACGACATTGTGTGAATTAGAGTAAGTATTAGTAATTGTTATTAGATTTCGAAACTTGGTTCTTTAAAGTATGTTATTGTTAATTATTCCGACATGTATTTAAAGCATAGACTTTAGTTGTTGTTCCGTTAATTTCCACATAGCGTAGCACAAGAGTAGAGAGAAGTGACTTTGTGAGACGATAATGTTGTGTTGTTGATGAGATGTATAATAATCACATCGTTACGTTACAGTATGCGGGGGTGTTTTCTCACGGACAAGTCCTGGGGTCACATCGCCGACGGCATTATTCGGGGGTGTCAACAGTTGAAGACACTCGAGTAAGGACACATTTTGCTTATTTACCCCACATCCAATCACACTAAATATGTGACTAAATAATGAGTTGATATGATTTAGTGGTAAATTAATTTAATATATTGTGTTTAGTTTGACTGTTTCTAAAATAAAAACTAATTTTTTTATTAACCCCGCATCATTTACCTTTAACCCTCCGTAATTGATACCTTTCTGATCGAGCTAATTAAATTGTAAATAAAAGTCAATTTTATCATTTATAATGTTGTAATATATGACAGGTAAAGAATGTCTAGAATGTGACATATTATAAAAAAAAATATTCGGAGGAATAAACAATTTCATTGGACAATTACAAGTAACTTTTGTTGAAGTAAAACTAAATTTGTCGGACGCCGCGTTGTGTAAACGTCAACGTCACATTTTAGTTTTGTTGATCAGAAATAATGTCTGAAAATACGGTAAACAATTGTATATTCACCAATACCACATTTACCCCACCCTCGTGAATTACTGCTGATATTGTTGCCTTAGTTACCGTGTAAATAAATGATGTTTACTTTGTGTATTTCACAATGTGCATGTGAATGTATCAGACGTTTATTTACAGTTGTGAGGTCAACAAGTTGACCGACGACAGTGAGGAGACAATGAGACGTCTCCTCACTGAGCTACCTCACCTGGAGATATGGTAAGTTAACGTCTTTGATACCTACACATGTGTTAGTTTGTTTGTCACAGATATTTGTGACAAGTGTTGACACGTCTTCTCTGTCTTCCAGGGCGGTCGGCTGTGACTTGACACGGCCGAGTAAGAGATGTCTACAGGCGGAGTTTGGTAACAGGTTTATCTGGGTAAGTCACTTCTCTGTTGTCATCGGCCCCGTCACACCCACCAACTACTCAACTGTTACCTACTACCCTCCGTCAAATGTGTCCAACTTCTCGACTGTCACTAATTGTCTGCAAAATGACAACTTATCAAACGTCGTCACTATAGTTAAGTCTTGCGTCCGTGTGTTGTAGTAGTCTGTAAATATACATTGCAATCAAGGGCAGCGGTCAAACCAAAAACACGGGAAAGTTACCCTGGACAAGTGGCATTAATTAATACGTATTGTTTTTATATGGTTTGGTTAATATGTTCTTCCTCAACATTCCCTTTACAAGGGTGAAGTCTTTGGTAAATATAATTTCATATTTTGATATACTGTTTTGATATTATAGTGCAATTAGTGTATTTTCCCAACTATAATAAGCAACATGAATATTGTGCCTTTGTGAAGTGATTTGTGAATTCTTGAACATATATATCTAGCCTCACATATAGTAAAACATTTGCAGCTTAAATATTACTAATTATTTTGAGAGTGTAAATGTGCAATATATTTAATATATTTAATGCTGTTAGTGAGTCATTGTTTGTGGTTCGTTGTGTATATAACTTATAGGGATCAACATTACAATTACAATGAAGTTCCCATTTTTATGACAAGTGCCGTGTTTTAAATGTTTTATTAATTACGTGTATTTGGGATCATGCCCAGAATATAATAATATATTACAGTTCCTGTGTCAAATCTAAGATCAAAGTATGGCTGCAACAATGCTCTGATCATAAATTTGGAGTGCTGGGTATACAGGTCTTAAAGTTAGCTATTCCCTGCAGCACTTGTCCAGGAAATAGACTGATTAATAACAAATATAATGACGTCATCCTGTATGTGTAGGAAAGTAAAATAACAATAACAAATAATCAAATTACCTTAGTGGTTTCTATTCATGTTGGTAGGTATTACAATCAGGAGGGGGTCGTCATGTTAAAACTACAATGCAACTATCTTTGAGAACAGCGATTTACGAGCAGTGCTGTTAACAGTATAAAATAAATTAATGGTAAATATATGTTTGCAGGGATTGTGGTAACAGCTTGGAGACAGCCATGGTCAGTGGTGACAACAGCTTGGAGACAGCCATGGTCAGTGGTGAAAACAGCTTGGAGACAGCCATGGTCAGTGGTGACAACAGCTTGGAGACAGCCATGGTCAGTGGTGACAACAGCTTGGAGACAGCCATGGTCAGTGGTGAAAACAGCTTGGAGACAGCCATGGCCAGTGGTGACAACAGCTTGGAGACAGCCATGGTCAGTGGTGACAACAGCTTGGAGACAGCCATGGTCAGTGGTGAAAACAGCTTGGAGACAGCCTTGGTCCGCGACGAGGTCCCTTTGTGGAGGAAGGTGGAGGGCGACACTGGATAGAAATTTATTGATGTGCTAGCATAACAGTTAGTCGTTAGCATATGTATTTTGAAGCATGATACATTTTGAAATGTAAACATGCCATGTAAGTATGTTGTGGTGTGACATTCGACATTTGATGTAAAAATGCGATGCCTTTTTTATAATTATATCATGCTGTAAGTATTAAATAAATGCAAGCATCATCCTTATGCTAGTATTTAAGTTTAGTACTGTTAATGTGAATATGTTGTGCATTTGACATGCCCCTCCCTTACAGCTTACAGACTTCCCTGCGATGCCGTTAGCATATCGACCACGTTATATCCGATCAACTTGGATATTTCCAGGAGAGCGTAATGTTTGCAACATGTTGAGCCGGAGATTACGTTGCTTTTTTAAAGTCTGACCATGACGGAATTACTACAGTATGCGTACCGAATATAAATAAATATATATATATA
>SDWI01001558.1:0-49481 GCA_009193005.1 Lamellibrachia luymesi | reverse complement strand
TGCACAGCCTGGTATATTACTGATTAAGCTGGTGTGTATGACCAATTAGTAAACAATACCAGATAAGATTTAACATTAGTGATATGTTCTACTGTAGCAAGCAACTGCCGAAGACAGTCTTTACCAAAAACCCTTGCTGCTCTTATACAAAGCGACAGCATACAAAGAGGGAAAATATATCTATGTTCAGACAAGCATAGTATATGTATATAGTGCTAGCTAGAGTATTTACAATGATATACACAAAAGTGGGGGAATAAACCCCCCGGCCCTACCTGTGTGCAGGAGGTGGCCCAACCCAATTAAATTATTAAATTGTGATATGTGAATTTAAGCAATTCATACGGTGTGACATAAGTGAAATTGAGCAGGCATATTCACATGTTTCTTTGTAGAAGCTATTGGCTGTGAAACTGTGCATTTTTTTGAGAGTTTAACAGGCGGAAGGATTTATGGGAAATTGTCTGCTATGGGCGACGTGGGTGCATGAATACATGGCTATGTTTGTAAAAATGTATGGGCATCGCACGTCGTGGCGTTTTAAAAGAGCTGGAAGTACGTGATTTTGACAAAACGTTGTCAGCCTGTCAATGCGATGATGGTAGTGGTTGTGAAAAAGTTTCAGCATTTTTAATGGTCACGTTTTCGTATAATCAGACAAAACGTTAACATGGCTACCAATGCAATTTTGTACTGTGGTCTGTCCCAAAATAGACGGACGGAAGTCGTGGTCACAAACACGGTTATAAAATGTTGATATGTTTATATTTTGGTCGTTGTTGTTAGCTTAATTGTGGACATTATAGGTAGTTTGGATGAAATTATTAGTTTGTTATAAAAAATTCTTATAATTTTTATAATTTGCAATTTCGATAATATAATTAGGTTTCATATTTTTGAAAAAATAAATAAATAAATAAACACGGTTGCTAACCTGCCCCATGTTGTGTGTGTTTGATTTAAAAATTGTCTCTGTCAGGCTGGATAATAATATATTATTATATATATTATATATATTTTATTGATTCCATCTAGTCAAAAAATCATTACTGGTTAAATGCCGCTAGTATTTAAACTGTTTAACCATCTCCTTTAGGAATTGTCCTATAATTTATGTACTAAATAAAAAAAAATTCAAAGAAATGTGCATTTTAGTTTTGTACCATAACGTTTGATGTGCACAAGCTGACATTTTGCGCAAATTGATGTTTAATATGATATTTAATTGTTAATAAATACAATTTTTTATTATCCGTATGTTAAAATAGCATGAAAGAACTTTTGGTAAGCTAAAAGCAGACAATAAGCAATTCTTGGTATAAACAATAACTGTCGCCTTTCCAAAATGTATAATCAACACATATCAATACCAATTTCGTGTTGTGTGCATACTTTGTAAGTGCTTGGTCTAAACGAAATGAAGGTATCCAACCCTAACTTTAGTTAACCCCATATCTAATTAACCCCATACCTAGCTAACCTCATCCGAGCTAACCCTAACACAAACCCAGAATTTGTTTACAGAAGACATAGCCATTCCCATAGGCACAGATTGGTGAACAGTTTGCTTGGAATAGGCATACAGCAGTAGCAGTCATGAATAGCATGGTAAAGATCAGATGCCAAAATGTAAATTTGGTCAAAATTAGGGGGTATGACGCTACTATGTGAGGGAGAAGGTATGCATTTTGTACTAGAACATTCATTGGTGATATTTGTTATGTGGCCCAGTGCATTGGTAACATTGTGTAACAAATTTGGAAAGAACAGTTGCATATTGGTTGTGTCACAGCCACTGGAAGCATAGTGTAGATCAGCAATTTCAAATCTGGCTGCAAATCTGGTAGCATATCCAAATCAAACCGTTCACCTTGTATCTCATCAACTAGAAGCAGGGAAGCAGTAATATAAACAATAAAATTTGACAAGTCTGACACATTGGAATATACCCGAAATCATGTTTAATGTGACACAAATTGTAAATTTTCTAACACAATTACGCAATGTTTGGTTAAAAATCAAGCAATTATATCAGTATTTATTTGAAAATAAACTCATTGGTATATTGAAAGAGACAATAAGCAGGCTTCATTGGATCGCAATGCTGTAGAAATCTAGTGTATATGATCTATGATTTATCAAGTGTCAAAATCGACATATAATTAAATTATGTGACTGGTTTTCAGCTAATGTTAAGGTCAAGGCACTGTTTAGACTTGGCCGTCAAACAAATAATAATGAAGTGAAAAGCTGGAATATTCCATACTATGTCTACATATACATCGTGCCGCAACTTGGTAGAAAATTGCGCACTTTCTCAAAAAAAAACTTCACTATGTGGGGTAAGACCAGAGTTGACCTTCCTGTTTATTATTTCACATGAATGTAGGGCGTATTAAATTGTGATATGTGAATTTAAACAATTCATACGATGTGACACAAGTGGAATTGAGCAGGCATATTCATAGGTTGCTTTGTAGAAGCTATTGGCTGTGAAATTGTGCATTTTTTAGAGTTAAACAGGCGGAGGGATTTATAGGAAATGTTGTGCTATGGGCCACGTGGGCGCATGAATACATGGTTATTTTTGTAAAAATGTACGGGCATCGCACGTCGGGGCGTTTTTTTTTATTATTATTATGACGTCATGCCAACGTTCCGACGGGAACTACACCCAGGCAAGACGGTGAGATTGAGGCAAAACGGGAAACGGCAGTCGGCGATCGTCAGTCGACATGATCAGACGCCGCAGTCTTATTGGCTGGAGACGGGAAGTGGATCGGTGTTACGACAAAATCGAAACCAGATCAACACGACGGCCAGGGACAGTGCAACATCTGCTAGAGACAACTCTAGTGACGTCAGCGGTGAACGTGCGTGTTCCAATACAACCCAATCATCGGGCAGTGTGGAGCAACCGCCTAACAAATCGTCGAGTCACACAGTCAGGTCGGAAGAACCGACGCTGCGTCGTAGTGAACGTGCAAGTGTGCGTCCGAAGTATCCCCAGGACTTTGTGTCCAGGTAGAAAGCAGTTGTAGTTGACCCGAGATGGACGATACATAGATATATAGTTAATTAGGTGATTGTAGTGATAGAATATATAACAGTCAGTGGCGGATTAAGACATTCGTGGGCCCTAAGCACCCGGCACTTTCGTGGGCCCCAAGTAAACCCACCACAAGATTTTCAAGTTAGCATTTCACTATTTATATTTACACAGCATAATGTACATGAATGAATCCCCAGTAAAGCTAATACACGAACAGTTCTTCTTTTAAAAGTCAACCATTGCAGATTTCAGATATTGTCGTGATGTACGGTAGGCTGGTAGCGATTGTCGAAGTTGACCTAAGGCTTAGCGATGCGTAGTCTACAGTTTTACCTTGCGTATTTTCTTGATGGCAAACGAGCTAATAATGTCATCAATCGAGAGTGAACGCGTCATTTCCGACTTTATGGCTAAAAGTGACAGTGCCGACAAGCGCGATTGAACCATCGTGGAACGCTGGTAGTCTTTGATACGTTTCAGTACCGAGAAAGATCGCTCGCCTTCGCAGTTTGAGCCGACAATTGACAAATAGATCCGTAGCGCAATGTGAACGTTAGGGAAACTGGTAATCAGCTTATTTTCATGAAGAAAGGTTATCATCTCGGCACCTGTCTTTAGGTCTCCATATTTTGCAAAGAGACGGAATTATTTCTCAAAATCAGGCTCAATATCATTATCGTAATACCGAGTGAGCTCTTCGCGCTTCGACGTGATATCGCTGTCGTCGAGAGACCGAATCTCGGTCAACACCCCGAAACGTTCATAGACATTCGTGCAGGAGGCCTTCCGTTTTTGGACTTCGGAGAGTAATATGTCAATGATGACTATAAGTGTTCAATCGGAAGTTCTCTCGACAGTCGCTCAGTTTTACCTCTTCTGGTGTTTCGTCGTGGAACAACTTTCTCTTCTTTGCTCGCCTGTTTTCATCATCGTAACCAAGTCTTGGCGCAACGGACTTTGTTTCATTCTCGAATCGATCGAACCTTTCTGAGTCACGCAAAGAATGGATGTGTTCCAGCAAGACACGGTAATGCATAACCACTGAACCAATCTCAATTCATGGAGCTTGCAATGCCTTGTTAACTCGGTTCAATGTGTCCAGGATGTTGTTCCACACAATGCACATAATAATGATGTCCAGAAAGCTCAGTTTGCTCACCAAAGACTTTGCCTCAAGCACGACGAGTGGAGGTTGGGTAGAAGTTCTAGCTATCGCGTCAACAGAGTTTTGTATTACTTTGTAGTTTGATGCCAGCGCCTTCACGGCATCTGCTCGAGCAGACCATCGTGTTTCTGATAGGCTCTTTACCACTGGAGACTGCTACGGTAGGTTCTCTAACGGTTTCGACCACCTCTGTGGCGATGCTGACAAGAATGTGTAAAGTCGGTGAACGATGCCGAAAAACCTGACCGCATCAGTGCTGGATTCGGCCGCTGCGGTCCCAACTAAATTTAGGCTATGCGCTGCGCATGGTACCCATTCAGCAAGAGGGTTCACCTGGTGAAATCGTGCCTGGACTCCAGAATAAGTTCCAGACATATTGCTCGCATTGTCACATGTTTGTCCACATCAATCATCAAGCTTTATTCCACATTCGTCTATGAAAGACTTGAGTGTTTCGAACAAGTATTTCCCCTCGTGTTTCTCAATGTCTATGAAGGCCAGAAAGCGTTCCACGGGTTGTCCGTCAATCCGAACGTATCGTATGACGATGCTCAGTTGATCGATGTGTGCTATATCAGGTGTGGAATCTATATTGATAGATTAGTACTTCGCCTTCTTTATTTCAACAATTGTTTTCGCTTTCACCCTGTCCGATAAGAGCTTGATGAATTCTTCACAGATTGTTGAAAAGATATATGATATTTGACCTTCCTTTATTCCCATATCGGCAAATATGTTCGGCCAGGAAAGGGTCGAACTGTCAGAGCAACTCTAACAAGCCTAAGTAGTTACCATTGTCCTTCTGCCCAAACAACTCAGTGTGGCACCGGAACGGGTGTCCTTTCTCTGTGCCAAGAAAGTAACAACGGCAGTAGTATATGGGGGGTTTGAAGGATCAAATAATAAGGAGATTTTGGGGCTCATTCTGAGTGGTCGAAATTTGAAATGGAGCGTTCTGATTGGTCGAGAGTGTTTCATCGCCAGGGGGCGCCACGGGTAATCCCCTATAATCGCTCAAATGATTGGTAGCCCCCTGGCGAACGTATCATCGCAAAACAGTGATAAGATAATAGGGGAGGATGTGTGACGTCACAGGTCACGTGACTGCTCTCGTCCAATCAGAACCGTCGACACATTTGACTCGTAGCAGCGCCTCCTGGTGACGGTATCATCGCAAAACAACATGGCAGCAAAATAAGATGGCAGCCTCCATAGAGGTTACGTGATATGCAAATGAGGAGCTGTGACGTCATAGGTCAAGTGACGTCTCTCGACCAATCAGAACCGCCGACACAATTGAACCGTAGCGCCCCCTGGCGACGGTTTCACCTCAAAAGGGGGTAATTTTTGCTAATTTATGCAAATGAGCTGTGACGTTATAGGTCACGCGACGGCTCTCGACCAATCATAACCGTCGACACAATTGACCTGTAGCGCCCCCTGGCGGTGAAACTGCTCTCGACCAATCAGAATGAGCCCCAAAATCTCCTCAGTTGAGCGATAATAGGGGATTACCCCGTGGCGCCCCCTGGCGGTGAAAATATATCGACCAATCAGAACGCTCCATTTCAAATTTGGACCAATCAGAATGAGCCCCAAAATCTCCTCATTATTTGATCCCTCAAACCCCCCATATAATACTAACGGCAACGATGCGCTTGTTGAGTTCCATCCAGTATTGTTGCTCATTCTACAGCTGCTCTGCGATCGCAGAATCAACATGGTGCGCTTTGGCATTTTCGAACCCCTTCTTTACAGCTACTAAGTGACTATAGCTGCGCTCATGTGTCGTTATTCTGTGCGCATTTTTCCAGTCATTGAAACCATTCAGAGAAAAGATATCACTATCGCTCCTGAATAGTTTACATACATAACAATAAACATTTCCAGTTGATGGAGAATACACCAACCAGTCCCTTGTTACACTCTCCTCGTTAGCGTCTTTCGAACAAAGAATTTCCGTTGTACGTATCTTGTCTTGGACGTGTATGATCTCGCCGATTTGTGAAAATCCTTATCCAAGTTCTGAGATGGTTGGTTTCTTGTAAAATGGTCTATCAATTCCTGAGTAATTTTCCAATCTGCCTGGTCGTCACAGTAAGTCTTCCGGAGATCTGTCAGCTGACAACCTTCTAGTGGTTCTTCACGTCCACAGAATGTAGTAGCAGGGTCATCATCTTCTGCATAAGTTGTGGAATCGTTATCAGAACAACAAGAATGTGTCAACGATTCTGTCACTTCAGCCACCGGATCTTGAATGTCGTCACGAGCAGAAACAGATGTAGACGTACCGTCTACTTCACGTCCGGATGAACTGGGATGGTCGTTGTCTTTCGGCTTCAAAAATCCCAGGATCCCTGGTTGTGTTTGGCTTCTTCGTTTTGTTTTTGTTTTTTCTGACGTTTCGAATTACCACTTTGGTATTTAAGAATATATGCGGCACCACCTGGCATCCAATAGGCCCTACTGCGAACCTAAAAAAAGTTGAGGCTGCTTAGACACTGATTTCACACGGGTGTATCCAGCAATTATTAAAACACAAATACGCATAATTTAAAACGTGATTTACTCAGTCAATCATATTTTGGGTTTGTTTATATTTAAACCACCTCATCATCCAAAGTATGCTAATTTATTGTAATTATTTTGTAACTTCATCATTTATATATTACTACAGTACATGTGTATAATCTTACTTTTCAAATGTTGCTTAACCTACTTAATCTAACATATACGTTGTATGCCTACTGGGTGAATAAAAAACTTATTATTATAATGTATAAAATGCCGCCGTATTAATGAGCCAAGAGGACATTAATTCTTTACACACCTCGCCACCGGCGAAAGTATCAGCAACCGATATTACAAAAAGCCAAATCCTACACTCCTACAGACAAGAATACTTTGCTGGCCTTTTACTTTGTTCCTGTAATAAAACATGCAATAACAATCGTATTGTTGTAAAACTGTTACATTATTACCCGACCACAATTTGTTCGCATCACTTTCGCACTTCGCGGTTGCCATTTCGGAAAAGCACTGCTGAAAACAGGGAGCGGCCATAACTTATCAGGAGCGGAAACCAAGGAATAAAGGAAGGACTCAGTTTTTAGTGCACATGATTTGGGGATGAGTTGGATTTCAAATTGAGCCAATACGTCCCCCTCACTCGCTCCACGATCAATAATGATCACTCCTTTATAACACCTCTATAATGTCTGTAAAAACATTAAAACATATAAAGCCTACATCAGGATAATCCAAAACATAGCTGGTTTTCGGGAACATTCAGTGTACAAAAATATGCCTATAGTGCCTATTGGTTGATCCGCCACTGATAACAGTCTTGTTTTTTGTTTGCGAAATAGGGAGATCTTATGTAGTGTAGTGTGTATGTCACACCTTAGACTGGTTGCTAGGAGACCGTGTCCTTAAGAGACTGCTACCCTAGTAGCCAGATTAATGATGTGTCATGGAGGGGCACTGGACTCTGCCTTATAGGCTGTTGTGACGTAGACAGTCGACGAAATGTGAGCTAGTACAATTGTGTTTGGATAATTGCCTTCATTGTTATTGGATAATACAACGTTACTCGGTAGCAAGGGACTACGTGACAGTTTGTCAAAAACAGCGACGGTGCCGAACATGAGCTGAGAAGCCAAGTAGAGCGAGAGACGCGGCCGAGATCCACCAGGCAGTGGCACCACCTGGAGGGTGATGTAACGAATTATATCTTCACTGAAAGGTGAATGTAACGAATTGTATCTTCACTGAAAGGCAACAGATATTAATGTAATATCTTACAAATATTATTTGTAAGATATTACATTGTGCTAAAAACAATAATGATCAAGGTAGATGGCAGCACTTGTACATACATGTAAACAACGATTTTGTTTCCAGTTCCCATAAAATTCCACATAAATTATTTTCAATTTATATCAATACGCAATTACATTTATAGTTGTGTATACATCTGTGCACAGTGGACGTACTTACGGGAACAAGAAGCGATCTCTACTTCGACTGCCTATTGTGCTGCTATTTCTATGGCTCACGCTTGTCCGCTAGGCGTCAACATGCACCTAGCGAACTAACGGTGAACCATAAAAGTTTGCGCTACAAAGATGAATAATAAAAGTTCCGATTCGGTTTGAGCCATTGGTTTACGGCTTTCATACATATTCCAATAGAAAGAAGATATCGTAATGATTTAAACTACATATTTAGTATGGGTTTTACACAGCAAAGATTTGAGAAATGTGCGATGTGATGTGTTCAATCTAAATTATTCAATATTAATTCACAGGTTAACGCTAGGTGTTTGTGTAGTATTCAGTTTGTCACCAGGGAAGACTGGCTTCTATAGTTACGGCCACAGCTAGTGTATACACTAGCTCTGTTACGGGTGCTTGTCTGCTCTGTGTTAACTCAAATAAAAAAAATGCCCAAGGATTCCAGGGTGGCACCCGACGGATTTTCTTTCAAGACACCCTTGGTGTCAATGATCCATAAAAAAACATACTCATACTCGATTTCTAGGTTTAGTCTAAAAAGATATATTGGGTGCCCGACTATTTATGGTCCGTCGAACTGTCTATCGTGTTTGGTGACCTAATAAAAGGTCAACAGCCGGGTTCTTTTCTGTCTGCTGTCTGCCTGTTTTTGCGTTCGTTTGTCGTCATGCTTGGTGATTGTGATGGTGCGGAAGATTTCAAACTCCTTCAAACCAGCTACAGCGACAAGTGAACAGCAGTTGCCTGTTAAATCTGCCAGTGCAGGAAAACAAGAAGTAGGCATTTGAACAAAATCCGCTGAGCGGCTCGTGCCGCGTGTCCAAAAGTCGTGTCAGATTAGCCGCGCCGATTCCCGGCATCCGGGGTCTCCTTTTGTTTTATATCCTGTATTGCCGGCTGTTTCATTTCGCGATTTAAAGCGGCAGGTTAGACGAAGGTAAGTTCCTTTTCATAGTCGTCTGATTTTATTATAACAATTGCACTAAAATTAAGGTGAAATACATCGATTTGACGACATAGGCATAGGCATAGCCATACGGCCTATAGCCTAGGTGTATATCTATCATAAGACTATGTCAGTATGATTCCCCATTTTTGAGGTTAGGCCAGGGCGTTTTCTAGGTCTTGATCTTAGTAGGGAGGTCAAACCAATTGTTTTATATTGTATTAATTTTTTATATTTTCTCCTCAAAGTGTTTTATGTTTCGGCGATCTTTTACTTTATGACATAACCATGAAAACGACCACCTAGAGCACCCAAACTTCTCATATATCTACTATACATATGCACATGTCACGTGGTCAAAAAAGTACATTTACTTTCTCAAAACGCCCAAAACTGACAACAGAATTAAACCAAAACATTGCCATCTCCTACGGCGGCAAGGCTACCGAAAAATCGATGCATATGACTAGGCGTCGTTCAGTTTCACCAAAACTGTGCAGCGGCGCTGCTATGATTTAAATAAAACATCGTACAATTGTGTATTTCTGCGTTTTAATTGAGGGTGCGTGCTTCATTGCGTGTAATTATGCATATGTATCAGTATTACTTGTATTTTTTCTGCGTGTTATGTATGACGTCATATTCTTAGATAATTAGTGTTATTAATATGTTCATCATATTGTGTTATCTATGTATTTTAAATATCTCTGAATGGACTTTGTCCAGATTTACGGCGCTATTTTAATGCCAACTGCCCTTTTAAATACAGTAATTAGGTTGGCACCAGTATTAATGCTGTCAAATCTAATACACATGACCTGAATAAAAATATTATTATTACTTTGTCGCAAAATTATTGCTAGTATGTATCTTTTGATACCACTTATTTCTCTAGAGATCAGCGGTTGCTACCTCCCATAATCAGTATGTAGTTAAACATATAATAAAACATGCGTGTAGATTGCAGCATCTAAAGCATTCTTCAAGAACAGTAGCGTGAGTTTATTCAGTATGTAGATGTTGCATACGTCAATAAATAGATGGTTAAAACAGCATCACACCCAAACATCACATAATATTAGTACATGTAATCATCACCATTTATTTAATTTACAATAACTTCAACTTATAACATTTTAATAGTTGCAGTACACGCGCACACACACTCACTCGTGTACACTTATGTAGCGCACATGTGCTTAAATGACAACTTATGGCATAGCCAGAAGAAATGTTATGTCTTGTGATGGATGGTGCTATGATCCAAACCCGGTTACATCCAAACACCCCTATGTCACGCATGTGGAAGTGTACACTGCAGGGCATTTGGAAGAGCTAGCCCATGCCGTTCAGACCGGGTTTGAGAATTACCGAAGTAAGTTGTATTATTTTGAATTCGCTTGTATCTTGCTTTGATTCGCTGTGCTACGTTGTATGTTTATTTCATTTAGTTTGATGCGACCCTGTCTGGTTGGAATAGCATAGCTTTTGTTACATACGGTAGTTCTACCCGTTTCCTATTACGTAGAATTCAGCTACTGTTTCACGCATGATGGCTATTCGTGTTAACGATTTCTCAAGAGATATTCCTCTCGGGTGTATGTTTTATCGGCGATAATTTCGCCACCAGCTTCGGTAAATATTGTTCTGCACATGCCATCGTCAATGACGGCTTTGACCCAGATGTAATTTCTTTATCTGTGATGGCGCGAGGCGGCGCTCAATTGAGTTTTGCCCGCGACGCAGCCTTGGAGATATCCCGGTTAAATGCCACCAAAGTTATTCTCCAGATACAGGCAACGATTTGAATAATCATTGTTGTCAACCTGAGCAGCTAGCTCGGGATATACTCCACATCGCACGGAAGTTGATCCTGCACGACGGCGTAACGAAAGTCGCCATTTGTCAGCTGTGCCACCGCTACCCTCCCTCCTATCAGCGTTCACGCTGCAGGGCTGCTCTCCACCATCCCCTCCGTCGTGGTTACAACGAGTTGGTGGATACCGTGAACGCTGAACTACGGCGCTTGATTTCTTTCTTTCGTAAAATACATTTCTGGAAGCATCGCGGAATGCTTTTCGACTATCGGTCTCTCGTAAACGACGATGGCGTGCATCTTTCTCCGGCAGGCGACCGCTTGTTCTACAGGTCTATCCGCGGGGCGGCGCTGTTTTTAAGTAAACACTGACTCATTACGACGGTTTGTCGGTGACAATGGTATCCATGACTTGCTATGCTTCCGTTTACGTCTGAGCGTACGGACAATATATGCACGGCCTCTTCCGCTTGATTAACATCCTTACATGTTATGTTTGATGGCCTTACAATGAGATGCTTAATTGTACGTAGATTCCAGATCGATTGGCAGTCTCAAGCTGTACATATACTGGTTCCTACTCCATTATGGCAGTCATGTTATGTGTGGATTCGTCCTCCGATATTTAAAATGTTTTACCACGTGTTGGTTGATGTTGGATTCATGTCCAATTATATGCATAATGGCTAAGTAGATCCCAGTTCGATATTAATCGATTGATAGTCTCAAGTTGTAGAGATACTGGTTTGTACGTCTTTATGGCATCCCTGACGTGTATGGATTCGTCCATTGATATTTAATTTTCCACATGTTTGTTGATATGGGATTATTGTCCAATTACATGTATTGTGGTTAAGTAGGTCCCAGTTCGATATTGATCGATTGCTAGTCTCAAGTTACAGAGATACTGATTCCTACTTCATTATGGCTTTCATGATATGTCTGGATTCGTCCATCGATATTTCTTTTTACCACATGTTGGCTTATCGTGGATTCTTGTCCAATTATATATTATTGCCGCTACGATTTGTGTGGGTTCGTCATCAAATAGTTACGTTTTCACCATTTATTGGATATATTCGTCTCTTGTCCAATTATATACATAATTACTCAGTACATTACACATTGCTATTTCTCGATATACTGGTTCATACTTCATTGCTGGTTTCATGATATGTGTGGATGCTTTCACTGATTTTTTTCTTCTTCTTACATTGTTGTCCAACCATATGCACTAATATGTGCAGTATATTTATTTTTGTGACCATCTTGCTGTGGTGGACTTGACAATTTTGCAAACGCCCTTAAAACGAGACCAGCAATGTGACACGTCACAAGGACGCACACCGGGAAGCTGCCTCGTCGAGTTGTGAGCATCGCTGCAGAGCCAACATCAACTGCTTCGACATCCGCTGCCGGGGCACAGCCCACACTAGCTGCTTCGTCATCCGCTGGCACCGCAGAAGCGATTGCGGCGGCGGTCATGCGTCACCTCGAGCAGTCAGGTCGCCTACTGCCAGCACCGTCAGCGACAGTGCTGTCACCACGTGTCGATATGCTGCCTACGATGCGACCGTCTCGGACAAGCCGAATCCCCGTGCCTACATCTTCCATGCCGTTGACCAGCACTACTATATCCTTGCAGCTACCTGCTCCAATGCCATCGTCTAGCACCGCTGTGCCAGCTGCACCACCTGCACCACCCCTGGTGTCTGATGACAGTGACAGTGATTTGGAAGCTTTGGTCGGCGATCTCCTTGGTGGTGAGCCTCACACACCAATGCCCACCTATAGCGTTGTCAACAGGCCACTGGGCGCCAACTTATCTGATCTCCTTAAGAGTAAAATAAGGAAGGGTGATTTTGTCAACTTGCTAATCGATGATTATGATGATGATGATGATGATGATAATGATGACGACGCTGTCGATGATTCGCATCAGCAGCTATCTTTAGTGAAACCATCACAACCCAATCGTATCACAACCATCGGCCAGTGGTTGTCTGCGTTCACCGTCTATGCAGCTGTTCTAACTGAACATTCCCCACAGCTAGCCCCAGGCATATTTAAACACATCTCTGACATCACAGAGATGGCACGTAGGTTTGGGGGTTTGGCCTGGAAACGCTATGATGAGTCATTCCGTAGGGACATGAGAGCTAATCAGTTGAGCTTTGGGCAGGTTAACTGGGATTTGCGCTTTCGGTGTCTTGAACAGGCTGTCAACAAACCAGGTGCTTATTCCTTTCGCGGTACAAACACCCATACCCCTTACAACCGAATCCGAGGCGGTGTCTTCCTTGGGTCAAGCTTTCCCGGTAGAGCTTTCCAGAAAGGGCAATGTTACCAATTTGAGCAATTCGGCTCTTGCCCGCGGCCTGCCTGCCAATTCAAACATGCATGCGCCAAGTGTTCCGGATTCACTGTCATCAGACACCAGAGGTGGTGCATGTGGTACAGCGGTGCTAGACGATGGCATTGGAGCAGGTAGGTGCGAGGAGATAGTAGTGCTGGTCAACGGCATGGAAGATGTAGGCACGGGGATTCGACTTGTCCGAGTCGGTCGCATCGTAGGCATCATATAATAATAATAATAATAATTGACTTCTATGGCGCCTATATCCTCAGGAACCTGAGCTCAGAGGCGCAACAAAACAGAATCAGTAGGCGTAATCGTAAACAAGGACGCGCAAAAGTCAGTATCAGAACGAGGGACAACCGAACATTTATGGTGGAAATGCAATTTGGAATAGATATGTCTTGAGTTTTTTTCGGAAAATAGCAATAGTTTCGGATGTTTTCAAAGCGATAGGGAGTTCATTCCAGACCCTAGGCGCAGCGACAGAGAAAGCACGTTTACCCAAGTTAAGTTTCGTCCTAGGTACAATAAGTTGATGTGAAACTGATGATCTTAGCTGCCTAGGGATATTTGAAAGATGCAGGAGACTAGCCAAGTAGAATGGTTGTTGTGTAGATAGAGCACGATATGCAAGAGTGGACAGCTTAAAATTAATTCGATAAGAAACTGGAAGCCAGTGTAACTGTTTAAGTAGTGGTAGTGACGGTGAAAACCGAGGCGCCCTGAGAACCACACGTGCCAGACAATTTTGTACTCGTTGGAGTTTAGCCAAGTCTCTTTTAGCAATGTTGTTTAGTAGTGAATTGCAATAGTCAAGACGGCTGCTAATTAGTGCCGTTGATATTGTTTTAGCAGTAGATATAGATATGTGACGCCGAATTCGACGAAGATCACGAATATGATAGAAACAGGATTTACATACTTGAGAGATATGCTGGCGAAAGTTGAAATCACTGTCAAAGATAACACCTAGATTACGAACAGTATCTGATGGGAATGTATCACTGCCAAGCAGTTTAACAGGAAAATGGTTGATGACTTTATTTCGTTGTTGTTTAGTGCCAATAATAATAAGGTCTGTTTTATCTGGATTAAGCTTTAGCTTACTTGATTCCATCCACGACAAGATATCAGTAAGGCAATCACTAAAAGTCGAAAGAGATTCTTGTACATTTGATTGTGAAAGTGATATGTAAACCTGTGTGTCATCAGCATAAAGGTGATGACTGAGATTACGATTAGCAATAACTTGGCTGAGCGATGTAGTATATAAGCTGAACAGAACAGGGCCAAGGACGGATCCTTGTGGCACTCCAAATGGTAGATGTTGTGGGCTAGATAATGTGCCAGATATGTTAATACTTTGATATCTGTCTGATAAAAATGATTTGAACCACCGAAGAGCTGGGCCAGAAATTCCAAAATATCTATGGAGGCGTTGTAAAAGGATTGAATGATCAATTGTATCGAAAGCAGCTGAGAGATCAAGTAAAGTGAGTGCTGTGACTTTGCCATTGTCCATGTTATCAACTATATCATTGTGTATCTTGAGAAGAGCTGTTTCAGTAGAATGGAATCGTTTATATGCAGACTGTAGATCATTTGATAAGTGATGGTTGTAAATATGTTCATGAAGGCGATTAGCAACTACTTTTTCCAATATTTTTGACAGAAAACTGAGATTAGAGATAGGACGATAATTCCTTAGGTCATCTTTGCACAAAGTTTGTTTTTTAATAAGAGGATTTACAAGAGCTTGTTTGAAATCCTGTGGAACAACTCCACTCTGCATTGAAAGGTTTATGATAGTAGTAATGGGAAAGATGAGTTGATCGATACAGCTTTTTAGTAGAAGTGTTGGAAATGGGTCAAGATCACACGATTTGTTAGGATATTTTTTAATAATGATGAGAACTTCATTAGTAGTTGCAGGTGTGAAACTCTGTAGTGTTTTTTCAGAAAGTGGCGGTTCAGGGAAATCATAGTCATTATTATTCATGACAAAATTTGATCGAATACGAGCAATCTTATCTGTAAAGTATTTTGAAAAAGAACTACACAATGTATCCAATGAAGAATGTTCAGGCAGTGCTTTTAATTTCTGCCGATGTAGAATTTTGTTAACAGATTTCCACATCTGCCGAGGGTTTTCAGAATTTGTTGTGATAAAATGTGTATAGTAATCAGACTTTGCTTTTGACATCATGTGATTACATATATGTAGCTGTTTAGTATAACGGGATCGATCAATTGGAGAACGAGTTCGTCGCCAAATTCTTTCAAGATATCGACGACGACGTTTTGCTACAATTATATCATTAGACATCCATGGTGATGGAGGGCGAACTTGTACACTTTTGGTTTGTTTCGGAGCATGTTTATCCAGAAGTTTACTTAATGTTTCATTGTACTGATTAACAAGCTCGCATAGTGTAGATTTTGGTTTGATCAAAAGATCAGAATTTGCTAGATCCTCATGAAGGGTATTTATGTTAATTTTATTTATTGGTCGAAATGTGATCATTTTTTTTCTAGATCTTGAACCAACTTGCAACCACAAATCGATAATGACACAAAGGTGATCTGATAAACCATCAGTAGGGAATATTGCTTTAATGTTAGTGCAAGTAGATCTAGTAATAAACAGGTCGAGCCAATGACTATGAACGTGTGTAGGAAATGAAACGTGTTGATGTAATGCATATGTTTGAAGGACATCCATGAATGATCTAGTATTTGGACATGGTAGATCAAGGTGGATATTGAAATCTCCAAACATGTAAATGTCTTCTTGGAATTGTAAGGTGGTTTCAAGGAAATCTGGAAATTCATCAAAGAATGTATTTGTGCTTGCAGGAGAACGGTAGATGCATATAAAATTAGCAGATAAGGATGAATGTTTTATAACAATACAAATTACCTCAAAACTTTGGTATTGAGGTGTATGAATAATTTCTACTTTATATATTTCAGGTACAAGGAATGCGACTCCACCACCCCTACCTGAACGACGGGGGTGATGGTATAGGCAAAAACCATTTGGGCAAATATCGGCAAGACAGGCTGATGTATCAGATGCTAATAGCCATGTTTCTGTCAAAGCTAAAATGTCTATGTGTTTAGATAATATCAGATCAGAAAGGGCAGCAGATTTATGACGTACAGATCGAACATTAGTAGTGGCAAAGCGCATGTTTTGAAATGTTTTTGGTCCAGGATTTATTGAGATATCACCTGCAAGAAGGAGGATGATAGACAGTCTAAATGATGGGTTACAACCAGATTTTGTAGACCATTTTCTGTGTGTACATAGTCGAAGACAAGAAAGATGTAAAGATGACGTTTGTGAAAAGCTAAATCGTATACTATTGTTGATGAATATTTCAGAGTGTCTATATGTATTGTATATATCTTCATCAAAAGAATAGCATTTTTCTTTAAACAATGTAGACAAAGATAATAAACAAATGACCAGCACGAAGAGAAAATACATAATTATATGCTCAGTGATGAGTAAGGCTAAGTGCAGCTGCTGGGAAAGAAGTCACAATTCTAGGATCAACTTCATCAAGACTAATTTATTTAATTAGAAATGCTGACCAGGGCCGACTCTGATCACTAAATTGTGACTCCTAGGCCTGTTAGATGTTAACTAGGAGTTATAAGTGCATAATCGCGTGCTGAATAATTAAAATATTACAGAAGCAAATATATTAAGAGCATACAATTATAACGTTTAATTAAAAATACCAAAGCAAAGAAAATGTGTTGTGCCGGCGACAAGAATGGGCGATAATAAAAGTAGTCAGTTAACGCATAATTGTCGAAGTATAAAACTTAATGTTAAAACACTTATCTTGACACTGACGTTGTGGTCAACATAAAACAGCACATTTAAATATTATATTGCGTAACACTGATTTAAAACTAAAACACTGTAAAGTTTAAAAATGTATAAAATAGCGGAGAACCAAATGTTTGAAATAGTGAAGTCGGCAGCCTCGTTCTCGAATCCAATGGTGACATCACTGTCGCTGACGGTGCTGGCAGTAGGCGACCTGACTGCTCGAGGTGACGCATGACCGCCGCCGCAATCGCTTCTGCGGCGTCAGCGGATGTCGAAGCAGCTAGTGTGGACTGTGCCCCGGCAGCGGATGTCGAAGCAGTTGATGTTGGCTCTGCAGCGATGCTCACAACTCGACGAGGCAGCTTCCCGGGGTGCGTCCTTGTGACGTGTCACATTGCTGGTCTCGTTTTAGGAGGCATCTGCAAAATTGTCAAGTCCACCCCACTCATCGCTGCAGCTTGCGTCCAGCCCGCCCACAAGGGGTTGGACGTACGGGAGCCATTCGACCTTCCAACACCAATAAATAGTAAGGCCAGTTATCTGCTTTCTTATGACAAACTGGATGCATCTATTCTTTTAGACGGGTTTTCTATGGGTTTCCCTCTCCACTATGATGGGCCACAACCCATGCGTTTTTCAGACAATCACCACTCAGCATTGCAGGCACCACAACTCGTCGATAAAAAAATCGACACGAAATAGACATGGGTCGGGTTGCAGGCCCATTTCAGGAAATCCCCTTTCCTAATGTTCAGTCTTCCTCGCTTGGTTTGATTCCAAAACACGAAAAGGGCAAATTCAGACTCATTCACGATTGATCCTTTCCGAAAGGTGACTCCATCAACTTTCACACATCCAGAGATTTCACAACAGTGCAATATGGATCTTTAGATTGAGTGGTTGAATTGGTCAGAGCTTGTGGTCATAAGTGCTTAATCGCCAAAGCAGATATACAGGAAGCTTTCAGACTAATTCCTGTTAGGCCATAAGACTACCCATTGCTTGGTTTCACCTGGAAGGGTTTGTTCTACCACGATAGAATGCTTCAAGTGGGGGCGGCAGTAAGCTGCCAATTGTTTGAAAGGTTTAGTGGAGCCCTGCAATTGATTTTGGAGACGCATTTTCGTGTCACAAAAGTTACTCACCTTTTAGATGACTTCATTTTTGTGGGCCCTGCTAATGAGGTAACATGCCTAGATTCACTTCTTGCATTCGAGACGCTATAGCAGGAAATTGTTATTCCACTAAATAAGGATAAGATGTGTCTTCCACATATGTGCCAAATTGTTTATGGTATAGAAATTGACACTTCAACAATGCAACTTCGATTATCTGAGGACAAACTAGCCAAGGCTACTTTACTAATAAATCACATGGCCAAATGTCGCAAAGTGCTTTTGCGGGATTTATTATCACTCATTGGCCTACTAATTTTTCCGTCGTTTGATTAATTTGACAGTTGGCATTACTCGGCTACACCACTTCGTTACATTAAACTGCGAAGCTCGTGCATATATATATGCTTGGCAGATATTTTTGCTATCGTTTAATGGGAGGAGTATGTTTCTCGAACAGAAGTTTCTGTCATCACAAACGAATAAGTTGTACACAGATGCTTCGAGCGACATAGGTTTTGCAGCTGTTTTTTGGAAAGAAGTGGGTGGCCGGGACATGGCACAAGCCCTTTACTTCGGCAGACATAACCTTACTCGAGCTGTACCCCTTGGTTCTTGTAACAGAGTTGTTTGGTAAATTTCTGGCAAACCACAGTATCATTTTCATGACCGAAAATTCTGGAGTAGTGGATATCATAAACAAGTCCACGTCCAAGAATCGGGCTATCATGAAGCTCGTCAGGAAGTTAGTGCAAGCATGTTTAAAATATAATATGTTATTTCGATCCCGCCATGTCCCCGGTAACCAGAATATCATAACAGACCATCTTTCTCGATTGCAGATCGGAAAAGCCATACAGATAGCACCTTGGCTCAATCCTACTCCAGCAGTCATACCGCCGCCATTGAAGCCAGAAGTGCTGCTAGGTCAGAGCATAAACTTATAAGAGCATAATTAGCACCAACAAACCGCGTGGCTTATAGGCACAGTGTCAACATGTTGCGTAGGTATGTCACATCTGTCTGTCCTGGCACAAGGACCTTCCCTGTATCACGCAGTAATCTTGCAGTATTTATTATCCACATGTTCGCACCTAACTATGCTTCCTCTACTATTATATCTACCGTGTCAGCTGTCTTACAGCCACAAAATCGTGGGGTTGGCTGACCCAGCAGATAACTTCTACATTAAGAAATTGTTAGTAGGAATTCACAAAAAGTCCAGCACAGTGGATTTGAGGCGACCAATTGATCTGCATATGCTAGGTCAACTTGTCAGTGCAACTAAAGCAGTAATTCCTGACAAATTTACACAACTATGTGTGGCTGCAATGTATATGCTGGCATTTCTTGGATTTGTGAGAATTGGAGAAATTACTGTCCGGGCGGGTGTACCGATCGAGGATGTAATACATAGGAATGACATAGTGATTGTGCCAGGGCACGTCGGCAGGAATAAAACCTCACTGCGTCTCACCATCAGGCATGCCAAACACCAACAAGTTAATAGGTCCGTTGTGCTTGAAATAACTTCCCAATCCACAAACTGCCCAGTGGCCCACATATGTCGTTATTTACAAATTCGTGGTTCATCGCCGGGACCGCTCTTTGTCTTTCCCGACAAGACTCCTATGTCCAGAACATATTTTGCAGCCCAATTGTCTGCATGTCTTGAACACGCAGGTTACGACCCTGGCCATTATAAGTGCCATTCATTTCGTATCGGAGCCGCAACAACTGACGCTANGTAAGGAATCTACCTATGCATCATTGTCTAGAAAGATACTGATATATAAGAACCTTTACCTTCTGTGCAATGCATCAGTAGCCACAGTAAGGAATCTACCTATGCATCATTGTCTAGAAAGATACTGATATATAAGAACCTTTACCTTCTGTGCAATGCATCAGTAGCCACAGTAAGGAATCTACCTATGCATCATTGTCTAGAAAGATACTGATATATAAGAACCTTTACCTTCTGTGCAATGCATCAGTAGCCACAGTAAGGAATCTACCTATGCATCATTGTCTAGAAAGATACTGATATATAAGAACCTTTACCTTCTGTGCAATGCATCAGTAGCCACAGTAAGGAATCTACCTATGCATCATTGTCTAGAAAGATACTGATATATAAGAACCTTTACCTTCTGTGCAATGCATCAGTAGCCACAGTAAGGAATCTACCTATGCATCATTGTCTAGAAAGATACTGATATATAAGAACCTTTACCTTCTGTGCAATGCATCAGTAGCCACAGTAAGGAATCTACCTATGCATCATTGTCTAGAAAGATACTGATATATAAGAACCTTTACCTTCTGTGCAATGCATCAGTAGCCACAGTAAGGAATCTACCTATGCATCATTGTCTAGAAAGATACTGATATATAAGAACCTTTACCTTCTGTGCAATGCATCAGTAGCCACAGTAAGGAATCTACCTATGCATCATTGTCTAGAAAGATACTGATATATAAGAACCTTTACCTTCTGTGCAATGCATCAGTAGCCACAGTAAGGAATCTACCTATGCATCATTGTCTAGAAAGATACTGATATATAAGAACCTTTACCTTCTGTGCAATGCATCAGTAGCCACAGTAAGGAATCTACCTATGCATCATTGTCTAGAAAGATACTGATATATAAGAACCTTTACCTTCTGTGCAATGCATCAGTAGCCACAGTAAGGAATCTACCTATGCATCATTGTCTAGAAAGATACTGATATATAAGAACCTTTACCTTCTGTGCAATGCATCAGTAGCCACAGTAAGGAATCTACCTATGCATCATTGTCTAGAAAGATACTGATATATAAGAACCTTTACCTTCTGTGCAATGCATCAGTAGCCACAGTAAGGAATCTACCTATGCATCATTGTCTAGAAAGATACTGATATATAAGAACCTTTACCTTCTGTGCAATGCATCAGTAGCCACAGTAAGGAATCTACCTATGCATCATTGTCTAGAAAGATACTGATATATAAGAACCTTTACCTTCTGTGCAATGCATCAGTAGCCACAGTAAGGAATCTACCTATGCATCATTGTCTAGAAAGATACTGATATATAAGAACCTTTACCTTCTGTGCAATGCATCAGTAGCCACAGTAAGGAATCTACCTATGCATCATTGTCTAGAAAGATACTGATATATAAGAACCTTTACCTTCTGTGCAATGCATCAGTAGCCACAGTAAGGAATCTACCTATGCATCATTGTCTAGAAAGATACTGATATATAAGAACCTTTACCTTCTGTGCAATGCATCAGTAGCCACAGTAAGGAATCTACCTATGCATCATTGTCTAGAAAGATACTGATATATAAGAACCTTTACCTTCTATGCAATGCATCAGTAGCCACAGCAAGGGATCTACCTATGCATCATTGTCTAGAAAGAAACTGGAGGGTCACAATTCACTGCTCTTCATACAACTATGAAGGTAGTCACCTTGATGAGATTCGAGCCTCCGTTCTCCGACCCAATGTGATGTTTCTTTTCGGCTGATTGCAGAGACAGTAGTTCCTTTGTTACCCCTAGGTGTCCTTCCAGTAGCATTTCGTCAACTTGAATGTCACCTGTTTTAAGAACGTTTTCCTGAAAGAAACCCTTAAAATATTTAACTAGAACTAGCACAAATTACAATGCAAACAAACAATAAAAACATGCTTAAGATAAACATTATAAAAATAAACAGCAGTAAATATTTCGTAAGGTCTTTTGGTAATACATACACCATTCGAAGAATATTTTATTCCCAACATGCAGTTCAAATTCCATATTAATAATAACATTGACCTTGTGGCCTTAAAGTATTATTAAGTATATGTGATGCGCCACGCCAAAACCAGGCGCTTCTCGCTAGATTTAGTTCGGCGCAGGAGCCTAAAGCGCACAGTGTACCTTTGATTTGTCGAAAATGGGTTAACGACATAATTGATCAGCAAAATTATCCATCCTTCCATAAATCCATTTATATAAGCTGAAAGATTGTTCAAACTAGTAATATTTAGCACTTTATTGAAGCTCCTGATTAGCGTCGCGGTTGAGAAGTCTGAAACAAAGCCATTTTTACGCGTTTTTTTGTATTGACTGTCTTTGCTCGCTTACAAGTGGGAAACCCCACGTTATACATGGCTGGAAAGCTTACGACAACAACTACACGTGTGATTGGGAATCTGTTACTCTAGACCAATGGAACAGCTCCTATTTTACATAATTTATCCAGCAACAAAGCGCTGTTGTTGCTACGGAAGTTGCGAAACGCTCGCTGATTGGTCGAAAAACATACGCGCGCATGCTCAGTCGGCTTGTTTACACATTCTTTTCGTCTTTGTTCACCATTTTTGCCCGCTGTTTTCGTCTTTGATTCGTTAAAGATTTGCACTTTCCAAATAGGGGGAACTGACATGTGTAGTGTTATTATGTATGTAATGTGTAAATAATGTTTTATTTTCAGATATTTCAGGGATTTACTTAAGGGGTTCGGCTCCCACTGCTCGCGGTAGTCTCCGAGAATACAAAACCTGGTAGTAAATGATGTGGCATTCAATAAATATTACGTTTTTCCACTTTATATTTGTGAATCCTCTTTATACACACCTACTGGAGGAATATACAAAATTTCATTCCATTTGGAGCATTATAAGTGCATGGTTGCTAGGGGAGAAGCAATTTTTCAATGCCGTTTTTTAAAGCTGATTTTCTCAAAACTGTTACTCCAAGAATGTGTACACTAAAAGTGTAATATCTTTGCCCAGGAGTAAGATACACTGTTCATGTTGGTGTCATTTTAAAGCTGTGTATCTCCTCTAGTTGAATCTGTATAAAAAAGCAGAACAAAACAGAACAGAATAATTATCATATTAATACAATATAGTATTTACCAAAACATTCTAAGTTGCACATATCAAGTTTGTACAGAGATAATAACGCAGTATTTATAGATTACTTATCACCACAAGAAAGCTTCATACCCTGACTTTCTTAAGCCATATGATCTCATTGTGGAGTAGGGCTTCAGCAGTGGGCAGAGACGCCTGAGTGCCCGACGCATAGTTCAGTAACCTGTAACACATCATTGGTAACTACATAGCACCAGAACTGGCAACTACATAGCACCGGGACTGGCGACTACACAGCACCGGGACTGGCGACTACATAGCACCGGGACTGGCGACTACATAGCACCAGGACTGGCGACTACGTAGCACCGGGACTGGTGACTACGTAGCACCAGGACTGGTGACTACGTAGCACAGCGACTGGCGACTACGTAGCACCGAGACTGGTGACTACATAGCACCAGGACTGGTGACTACGTAGCACCGGGACTGGTGACTACGTAGCACCGGGACTAGTGACTACGTAGCGCCAATACTATTGGCTACGTAGAGCCAGGACTGGTGACTACGTAGCACCGGGACTGGTGACTACGTAGCACCAGGACTATTGACTACGTAGAGCCAGGACTGGTGCCTACGTAGCGCTAGGACTGGTGACTACATAGAACCAGGACTGTCGACTACATAGCACAAGTGACTACATAGCACTAGTACTGGTGACTACATAACACCAGGAATGGTGTCAATTAAAAGCTCAGTTACAATTAGAGCACTTCAAACAAATCAATTACTTTGATTAAAATAAAATTATTACAATTATGGTGCTTAAAAAATCACTTACAATGCTTCGTAAAGGGACAATTGCTTTGTGGTAGTAAGAATAAAGTTTCTGATGTAATTAGACAATTATAAATTGTGTGGCATGACTGTCCAATTACGTAAGAATCACGTTGTCATGGCAACACATGGCTTAAGTTTGGAACAAGTGCCACTGACCTGCAGAGCAGCTGGAAGTATTCGTGTGACTGTCTTGCAAAGTCCTTCGCTTTGTTCTACAACACCACAACAGAGGTTATAAGAGTTGACCTCTGCCTTGTTCTACAACACCACAACAGAGGTTATAAGAGTTGACCTTTGCCTTGTTCTACAACACCACAACAGGTTATAAGAGTTGACCTTTGCCTTGTTCTACAACACCACAACAGAGGTTATAAGAGTTGACCTCTGCCTTGTTCTACAACACCACAACAGAGGTTATAAGAGTTGACCTTTGCCTTGTTCTACAACACCACAAGAGAGGTTATAAGAGTTGACCTTTGCCTTGTTCTACAACACCACAACAGAGGTTATAAGAGTTGACCTTTGCCTTGTTCTACAACACCACAACAGAGGTTACAAGAGTTGACCTCTGCCTTGTTCTACAACACCACAACAGAGGTTACAAAAGTTGACCTCTGCCTTGTTCTACAACACCACAACAGAGGTTACAAGAGCTGACCTCTGCCTTGTTCTACAACACCACAACAGAGGTTATAAGAGCTGACCTCTGCCTTATTCTACAACACCACAACAGAGGGTATAAGAATTGACTGGCTCCAACTAAAGTACAAAAAATGGCAGAAATTTCTTTGACGAGTTTTACTAAACTATCAGAAAACACCTGACGCAGGATACAAGATGTTACAATAGAGGACTGTGCCACCTCATGTAGGATGTACAACTGGTCTGCCGTGCACTTGGGTTCCTGAGGACAAGGGGTGGGNGGGGGGGGGGGGGGGGGGGCTGTAGTTTTATTATTATTACTATTATTATGTGAAGGCAGCCAGTGTCCACCGGCTGTACTGGTTGGGGCGGGGGAAAGTGTCGCTTGAAGGTGGCACTACTCACCCCCAGAACTGTGAAGAGCAGAGTGATGAAGAAGAGGAGTGGACGTTGTCCAGCGCAGCACTTGGTCGCCATTAGGGTGAACTGTTCCATGGCCGACATCCTGACACACCTGGTGACACAAGACAGTGACACAACAATGCTGACATCCTGACACACATGTCGACACAAGACAGTGACACAACAGTGCCTTGTGTCATCAGTTGACTGACAATGTTATGACACAGGTGATATCAAGAGACAGTGTCACAACAATATACATGATGACACAATGACAAGACACATGACATCATACGTCTTATGACACCAACCACGACTAGTGTGTAACAAGTGGACGTGTACCTGGTATGACACCAACCACGACTAGTGTGTAACAAGTGGACGTGTACCTGGTATGACACCAACCACGACTAGTGTGTAACAAGTGGACGTGTACCTGGTATGACACCAACCACGACTAGTGTGTAACAAGTGGACGTGTACCTGGTATGACACCAACCACGACTAGTGTGTAACAAGTGGACGTGTACCTGGTATGACACCAACCACGACTAGTGTGTAACAAGTGGACGTGTACCTGGTATGACACCAACCACGACTAGTGTGTAACAAGTGGACGTGTACCTGGTATGACACCAACCACGACTAGTGTGTAACAAGTGGACGTGTACCTGGTATGACACCAACCACGACTAGTGTGTAACAAGTGGACGTGTACCTGGTATGACACCAACCACGACTAGTGTGTAACAAGTGGACGTGTACCTGGTATGACACCAACCACGACTAGTGTGTAACAAGTGGACGTGTACCTGGTATGACACCAACCACGACTAGTGTGTAACAAGTGGACGTGTACCTGGTATGACACCAACCACGACTAGTGTGTAACAAGTGGACGTGTACCTGGTATGACACCAACCACGACTAGTGTGTAACAAGTGGACGTGTACCTGGTATGACACCAACCACGACTAGTGTGTAACAAGTGGACGTGTACCTGGTATGACACCAACCACGACTAGTGTGTAACAAGTGGACGTGTACCTGGTATGACACCAACCACGACTAGTGTGTAACAAGTGGACGTGTACCTGGTATGACACCAACCACGACTAGTGTGTAACAAGTGGACGTGTACCTGGTATGACACCAACCACGACTAGTGTGTAACAAGTGGACGTGTACCTGGTATGACACCAACCACGACTAGTGTGTAACAAGTGGACGTGTACCTGGTATGACACCAACCACGACTAGTGTGTAACAAGTGGACGTGTACCTGGTATGACACCAACCACGACTAGTGTGTAACAAGTGGACGTGTACCTGGTATGACACCAACCACGACTAGTGTGTAACAAGTGGACGTGTACCTGGTATGACACCAACCACGACTAGTGTGTAACAAGTGGACGTGTACCTGGTATGACACCAACCACGACTAGTGTGTAACAAGTGGACGTGTACCTGGTATGACACCAACCACGACTAGTGTGTAACAAGTGGACGTGTACCTGGTATGACACCAACCACGACTAGTGTGTAACAAGTGGACGTGTACCTGGTATGACACCAACCACGACTAGTGTGTAAAAAGTGGACGTGTACCTGGTATGACACCAACATGACTAGTGTGTAACAAGTGGACGTGTACCTGGTATGACACCAACCACGACTAGTGTGTAACAAGTGGACATGTACCTGGTATGACACCAACCACGACTACTGTGTAACAAGTGTGGATGTGTACCTGGTATGGACTGTGTTGTTTCTCTCCAACAAACTTACTATACAAGAAATCTTGACATCTAAATCCAAACTGATGATGCCACAACTGGGCTCTGAGGTACAGCGCACCAGGACTGAACAAGATGGTCACCCAAGGCACAAACAGCAGTAGACAGTGAAACCATTGGCTTATTGAGACTCCAACATGTTTTTCATCTATGTGTAACCCAACCTTCTGAGATATTTGTAATTTTTATTTTTAAACACATTCCGCTTTTACACAATCTGTAGATAATCTATTCATTCATAGTTCTATGTTCTATGAGAATAAGTACTTTCTGATATATAATCTCCACCATTCCTTCACTAAATAAGTACTTTCTGATATCTAATCTCCACCATTCCTTCACTAAATAAGTACTTTCGGACATAAAATCTACACCAGTCCTTCACTAAATAAGTACTTTCTGATATCTAATCTCCACCATTCCTTCACTAAATAAGTACTTTCTGACATCAAATCTATACCAGTCCTTCACTAAATAAGTACTTTCTGATATCTAATCTCCACCATTCCTTCACTAAATAAGTACTTTCTGACATCAAATCTACACCAGTCCTTCACTAAATAAGTACTTTCTGACATCAAATCTACACCAGTCCTTCACTAAATAAGTACTTTCTGATATCTAATCTCCACCATTCCTTCACTATATAAGTACTTTCTGACATCTAATCTACACCAGTCCTTCACTAAATAAGTATTTCTGATATCTAATCTATACCAGTCCTTCACTAAATAGGTACTTTCTGACATCTAATCTACACCAGTCCTTCACTAAATAAGTATTTCTGATATCTAATCTATACCAGTCCTTCACAAAATAAGTACTTTCTGATATCTAATCTACACCAGTCCTTCACAAAATAAGTACTTTCTGATATCTAATCTACACCAGTCCTTCACTAAATAAGTACTTTCTGATATCTAATCTACACCAGTCCTTCACTAACACTACTTTGTGCCCTCTAATTATTAATGTTTCTTAATTGAGAATAAAATATTGTTATTAATATTTTCATACCCATTCAATATTTTAAAAGCTTCAATTTGATCTGCTCTTAACCTCCTTGTCTCTAGAGTTGTTAAACCATGTTCTTTTAGACATATTTGATAACTAAGGTCTCTCAGTTCTGGAATCATTTTAGTTGCTCTCCTCTGTATCTGTTCTAGTTTTATCTGTATCATTGTTACGATATGGTGAAACAAGTGGTGACACAAGAGGCGACACAAGAGGCGACACAAGGGGTGACACAAGAGGCGACACAATGGGTGACAAGAGGTGACACAAGGGGTGACACAAGAGGCGACACAAGAGGTGACACAAGGGGTGACACAAGGAGCGACACAAGGGGTGACACAAGGTGGATGACACTGACCGACTGTGACACAGCAGAAGGAGGTCTATGATGAAGGCCTGCCAGGCCTTGTCCTTGTTGAGAGCGTCCAGTGCTTGTGGACACAGCGCCAGACACACGGTCAACACCTCCATCGCCTCCCCACACACCGCCATGTCCTCCTGCTCCGTGGCGTCACCTACTGGAGCTGCAGCGCTCGCCTTCTCGTGGGCGCGGTGGATGTCCTCGTTGGTCGAGTGCACTAGACAGAGGGAGCCACTGCTGGCAGACCACGCGATCTTCTGAACAGCGCGGACTGTGCTCAGGTCCGGGAAGGTCCCTGTCGCCTGCACAGACACTCTCAGTCAGGGGGCATGTCAATCAGGGGGCATATCAATCAGGGGGCATGCCAATGAGGAGACATCTCAGGCAAGGGACATCTCTAACAGGAAGTATGTCAAAAAGGGGGCATCTCAGTCAGGGCCATTGCATTCATTGAGCATCTCAGTCAGGGGGCATCACACAGTTGTGGTCATGGAACATTCATCAATACAACATAGAAGTATATCAATCACTTGGAAATATTACAAGGAAACCATCAGTGTTAATGTAGCTGGGGTGGCTATTTTATGCTTGTTTTGAATTGAGTAGTTTCAGCAAACGTTTTAAGATAAACCAATCATTTCTTCACAAATTATAGTTGAAGTACTAAATATTACTCCAGCTTAATAACACTTAGTTTTCATTTATTTGGTGATGTTTGATGATTCTAATTTTTTTTGGTAAATATGAAAAAATACCCATTTTATATAATTCTGAGAAAACCCGCAAAGCAAAAATGACTTTATTTTGGTTAACATTAACGAATTACAGTGGCAACAGGACCAGGATCTTAGATCTTAGCAGAGGTTTGAATGACAGGCAGAAGTTACACACACATTTTGAGACAACCCCTGTACCATTTGTTCCAGAACTCCATGTGATTTCATTCCTTTCACAGGCCACATTCAAAGTCACAAGTGTTGTATTTTTTATAAAACATTGAATTAGGAATAGTTTCCTGGTTGTTAGTGATAACAGATAATATGTGTATCATGCTTGAAATATGACATTTTTCAATGGTGTTTCACATATTATTGACAAAACATAACAGCAATTTCTAATATTGACGTCCCTTTAATTTGTCGCCATGATGGCCCTTGAATTTGTAATGTGTTGTCGTCTATAATATCAGGTTACACCAGCTATCTGATATTAGTGCTTGTATTAGCACTGGTATTAGCACTAGTATCAGTGCCGATATTAGCGCTGGTATCAGTGCTGATATTAGTGCTTGTATTAGCACTAGTATCAGTGCTGATATTAGCACTGATATTAGTGCTTGTATTACCACTAGTATCAGTGCTGATATTAGCGCTGATATTTATGACTTAGTTAGGTATATATAGCACTGATGTGTACTGGAATCACAGTAACAAGACGATATGTTCCACGTTCATGGCAAACTAATAAAGCTGGTTCGAAGATCGAAGCACACCCGGTCGTTACATCGTCAGCGTTTCCAAGAAGTCAGGGGGACTCCTAAAATTACTGGTTTTTAAAGAGTGGATTGGGGAAATACAATGTTAGTGCCTTCAAGTATATACTGCTAAAAAGTAATAATTTACTATCCTTCAGTTTGTAACGTCCTCTCCCAAGTTTTTAAAGAGTGGATTGGGGAAATACAACGTTAGTGCCTTCAAGTATATACTGCTAAAAAGTAATAATTTACTATCCTTCAGTTTGTAACGTCCTCTCCNGTGTTGGCGTTTGGTCTTTTGTATCTAACGCAATACTGCCGTTGTGCACACTGGCTAGGTGCACTAGTGTCATTACCCTACACCACCCCTAAAGGGTGCGGAATCGTCGGCAGGCAAATTCGTAATACCTATTAAATCTACTTTGCTAAGAATTTAATAACCTTCCCGACAAAAAAAACGAATGTATTTTCCTCTCTGAAAAGTCAGTAGAAATCTTATTAGACGCAAGTATTGGATGATTGGAATCATAAACGCTTTTGATTATTTACCATTATTATAAAACACACATATCTTCATATTGATTTAGAAAACTCAAATTTTATGAGAATGTGCAAAATCCGATGCATTTGTTGTTTAGCCTCGACCAAAAATATCCTTGAAAACAAACACCTGCAGTCGCCAAACTTCTCCACATATATCTACCACATATATACGATACGTGGTATGTCACGTGATTACTGATTAAATTAAACCATAATTATTTTTTATAAAGGCTACCATTATAAAGTTCCATTGGATTTATAGAAAACTTGTCCTACAATGTCTATAAAATAAGGGTATAGAATTAAACTAGATATCTTAAATTTAATATCACCAATAGCTCATTTATTTCGTGTTTACCTTTGTCTGCATTCGCTTCACAGACGCTTCAAAATATCTTGACAAAATCGCAAGCATGGTTTATTTAATTATTAGTGGATATATAATTCTATATACCACCTTAATATCTATTTTTGCAATGCATTTAAACTATATTTAGTTATTTATAAATAATTTATCCATTCACTCATGCCACAACAAAAACACAAATCAACATCTTACATCTATACATCTTAATTATAAAAAAAAACATATTTTAATATTTGTTTTATTTTTATGTCTATCTTGTTTATTTTTATGTGTATATTATCGGTATTCTAAAATATCTAATCAGATTATGTGTGTAAGATGGTCAGGCAATGTGTGTGAAAATGTTGGTGTTACGGATGGTGGGAGACGTGCTGCCCAGCGAACACATAACATTTATAAAACATTTTACCAAGCTTATTTAAATATTAGAGCAAAAATATGTACACTAATATTATCTAGATATAAATAAAACACTATGTAATTTTTTGGAAACACCATAAAGATGTTTTTATGATAACTTAATTTCACAGAGATGTTTTAATACACCTTTAAAGTGAAGCTAAAAATGGTCTTGATGCTATGCAACTAAGAGGTAACAAAAACTAACCATGTGCAAGAATATCCCTCAAGTGGTTTACTCACAATGTGTTTTAAAAGTGGGAGGTTCTTGTAATTTTTCCCGTTTTCGTACACCCGGTATATCATTTGTCCTCCTCCATAGCATTTTTGCATTGATAGTCAGTATAGATATTTCTACAAATTCAGCAAATGTAAGAACTGTAATTTGTAAGTTTATCTAGTTAGAGGCACCTGAAAACAGGTCAAAACAAAGTGTGCTATTTTGGGCGCTTACCCCATGTTCACATTATAGGGCATTACATACACAATTTGTGTAGCCACTTTTTCATTGGTTAAAAATTAAGTAAGTTCAGAAACCAACTGTTTTAATTTCCTGAAAAATGGTTGATTTGACACAATATTACCCAAATGCATATTTAGTGTTGATATTAAATTGAAGATGTATAATCTAACTATATACCCTTATTTTATTAACATTATTGGACAACTGTTTTCCAGGAATGCAAAGAAACATTACAATGGTGGCCTATATGAAAAAAGGGTGGTGTAACTTCAATTACCGTGGTTCCTGAAAACTTCACACATCGCGAAACCTTGGCTGACGATGTTTAGTTTTTGTCCATTTTGATCGTTTATTATACAGCAAGTGTAGTTTTGTCATGTCACGTAACATGAGTATATATGTGGAGAAATTTGGCGGCAGTAGATGACCGTTTTCATGACTATTTGGGGTGCGGGGCTAAACTTCAAAAGTACCCAAATTCCACTGAGGCAAGTAATTTTATACGCCTGTATGGTTTAAATATATATGTTCGGCATGATCCCCATGGTCTTCTCTGTCCATACTTTGATTTCCAAGTAACCAGCTATGTCAACATTTACTTACTTCTGGAACAGTCACCTTCAAGTTGGGCTCGCCTCAGTCTTATTGTGCTTTCATTCGGGAACGGTAATTCGGCTCTCCGCGACAACCGTTAACCCAATAGTGTTCAATTATGCTATCCATTTCGGAAGACTTTTTCAAATCACTTAATATTTCGATGAGTTTGGAAGCCATTTCATAATAACTATTATTTGAGATGGACATTGGAATTTTCACAACAGCGCATTCAGAAACGAATGATACATGTAGTCATATATTGCCACTGTAACTGTACTAAACGACCAAACGACCAAAGGTAAAGAGAGTTGCTTGCCCCATTGCAATGTCATTGATAAATATAAATGTGAAGGCATGTGTTTACATAGCGGGGTGTCCAGACATTAGGACTGGTCAAGGCGCTTAATATTACAATCTTTGAAACGCAAATGATCTATGATGCATTCAGCCACGCTGCATATCTTACACAAACATATGTTTGTTCGCTTTATGCACCAATGTTTTGTCCAGGTGCTCATTTACACAATTGAGTTAACTAGGACAACGTGGAGTGAACGAATATTGCCCAAGCATGGAGTGGCAGCAAGACGATTCAACCCTGGTTCTGTTGACTGAGAATCCGACGTTCCATCCATTTCATAGCTGTACCTCAAAGGAGCCAACTTTAGGCTACTGCATGAAAAATAAAGATGTTTCATATGTGTTTGCTCGTGTTAACTACAATATAAAAGGCAACTTGTGGGAACAGAAACACCACAGCGTTTATCTTATTTAAGCCGACATTGCAGTGTGTCGTCGCAGATAGTCTACAAATATCGCTAGATCAACTATCACTACAAAATACACTATCAAGATGCTTATTAAATGATTACAACAACGACGACAATAACAACATTACAAACAGTCAAACACCCCCGATAATAAAATTGCATCCTTCATCCGCAATCACGAGTCCAAGGGGACCCTTCCGGCAAATTCACCTGCCTTGTTCTCAGACCATCGTCAACAAATGCGATATATTGATCAATATGTTGGAATAGCGTACTTGGCCTGTTCAGATTTGATGCGCCAACATCTACTTCTGTCACCTATCTTTAATTTGAAAATATATATGTATAATTATATTTCTTCGAAGCTTGTTTTGCTTTGCAGGTGAAACGTCATTTGATGTTGGCTCCACTTACAGCATGAGAAAAACACGTCTATTGTTTGCGTTGTGCCTCGGGTGTACACTCTTCTTCCTGGTACTGTATACATACTGCAATTTAAAAATATAATTAAACCGTTATCTGTTGGTGAATATCAACCATGCCGTTAAGTATGCAATATAAACATGTTATTATGGTCGATACATTAATTAAGCAGATAGCGGTGAAACAAGATGATATTAATAACACCATATCTTTGAAAGGGTTTAACGCGCTAAAATTCCCAACGGATCCACACTGAGCTTACTGCAGAATTCAAGATGGCGTCCGATAATGCGACAACCGTGGTTTCTGCAGCGTTCTAGTGGGATCATGTATCAGTTACACTTCCTGGTGTGTTACAAACGAATGTAGGGCACAGTAATTTTAGATATGTGTAATTTAAAAAAAATCATATAATCTGACGTAACTACACTTGAGCAGGCACATTGGCATGTTTGCAGGTAGAACATGTGGACAGTGTAACTGTAGATTTTTATATGATTTCAATAGGTGGAAAGATGTTTGGCAATTTTTCACCACAAGGCACGTGTGCGTAGTAATTCATGCAGAAATTGGTAAAAATTTACGGGTATTGCACGTTCAGGCATTTTAAGTGAGTTAGAAGTACGATACTTTGACTAAACTCGATCAGCAGGTTAATGGGATGATGACAAAGGCAGGTAAGAAGTTTCAGAATTTGTTATTGTTCCGTTCCGCAAAAAGTTAACATGGTCGTCAATGGGAAACGTAACAGTAGGCTGAACCCTAGTGCGCTCGGATTCATCGTAAACACTAGTCGACAACAAGTACACAGAGTTAACGAACCCGATGTAAGACGTACTTGTAGTCGTATCATTACTACGACATCCATCCAACAGAAACATATTTGTGTTATCGAATGAGTGTTGTTCATTTACTAGTTTGCGAAGTATGCCCATTGGACGTGGTCAGAGACGTCGCAGATGTTAGGACGTGGCCACGGACTAACGTTACGCGTCGACGTCGCGGGGACTCCCGGACCCGGCCACGGACTGTCGTTACGAACCAACATCACGGACTCGATTCAGCGTTTGGGGCAAGAATGTGAGTCGCCGTTGAGCAGGAGGGCTCGGTATTTATATAAACACTTGTCGCGTGTTCGACGCCCGGACACGTTTTATTAGAACACGTGGACGGTGTTTCTAGATTATTGGACGTGCACGCGAACTGGTGTGGTCGGGAGACAGAAATATACGAATTTCATGGGAAAAAAATCGTTACAGTAACTACATCAATCAAGAGGTCTCCTACGTTTTGTAGTAGCTGAGCCTAGTCAATTTCATCATAGTGACTCACATTGTATACGATGACTGTTGGACTTATGGTGTATTCGTTTTAATCACACGCAGTTTCGTTGACTTTTACCAAAGTTTAATATATTACATCAAGAAGCATAACATATGAAAACATGTAAGCTGGCTTCTGGAGACGGGTTACAATATTCACTCTTAATCATCATTTAGTCGTCCGATAAAAGGGTCCAATAATAATTGGTCTCCATATGTTGTCTGTCCTGCATAAAATATATGCAGGACATATTATGTTTTGTTAATTCAGGAACTGTGATCCGAAATTCATGCACTGTTATTTTTTTATAAGCTAAGCGTAGTCTCCCTGCTCTTCTCTGTCCATACTTTGGTTGTCAAGTAACCAGCTCTCTCGCCACTTATGTACTTCTTTAACAGTGACCTGCAAATTGGGCTCGCCTCTATATCAATGTCTCTGAAATATTTTGTGTTTCCATGTGTAATTATATATTTGTCATGTGCTGTGTCCAAGAGATGTTGAGTGATTCATGTAATATTCGAGCATTATTGAATAGGAACATTATGTGAACCAATGAGAGTGTCGAGTTAACGATGTTTATTGGGTATGCATCCCAGTTATCGAGTACAAACTTGTGTCTGGCATAACCTTAACGACTTTTATTATAGTGGTCTAATAGTGCGACTGAAACACTGTCAACAGCAAATACATGACGAACATTATTTACCACACTTTCAACCCCACATGTCGTAGTTGCACGCAATAATCGACGGTGTGAATCCTGCAGCAGCTAGTGCAAAACCTGACCACCAAGAACGGGACATCTCCCCGGCTTGCCCCACGCTGCGTTTCTCCCGTCATCCCTTCTCCGCGACGGCCCTGGCCAGCTTCCCTGGATCGGGAAACACTTGGCTGAGGCATCTGATTCAACAGGCAACCGGTGAATGATATACACATTACCACATTCTCTCTTATGTTAGATTTACATCATCTAAAAAATATCAACTTAGTGTTCTTAAAACAGGACATATCGAAGAACATAGACCAAAATGAACAGAATACAACTGTAACATGTCATTTATTACAAGTAAGATATTTATATTGATAGACTGGGTGAGAGACTATTCGACATTTAGACGAATGCATATATGTGTACATGTCAGGCACCGGTTCAATTTACAAACTGATATAATGTATAAACCGTTGGCTTAATGTAAGACCGGTAGTTGCACAATTAATGGTTCAACACAGTGCCACGACATATTAATCAAGACTAATAATAGGCAAACACTGAAGCTTTTAATTAAAACTGATTCTTTAACAAGTTGTTAATGTTTTATGCTGCAGGCATTTACACTGGAAGTGTCTACAACGACAGAGAGCTTGCAATGAATGGTTTCCCTGGAGAGGGAGTAGTCAATAGTTCGGTGGTTTTGGTCAAAACGCACTCGATGTTCGGTATCCAAACAAGGCCAATCTTCTCACGAGTCGTGTTGCTCATTCGTAACCCGTACGGCGCCATCTTCGCTGAGTTCAACCGGAGGATGTCAAACCACACTGGCTCGGCCTCTCAGTCGGCGTCTCAGTCTCGTAAGTAGCGCACTACCTCGTGGCGTAGCAATGAAACCATCAGTGCTATTTCATGTTAGTACGGTGAAAACAAATGAATGCAACTAATCGCATGAACTATAGGATAAGATGACATGCTCTTTTGCTCACGACTTGGTACAGTTGTGCAACGAATGACTTTAAGCTGTTGCATTAGTGATAACATTCGTATTCTTTTCAGAAGATAAATACTCCCCTAACCCACGTCCCGACACCCTTCAATTCCTTCCTGCTAAACAATTAACTGTGTCCGCTATATTATCAAAGAGATGCTTTCTAGCAAGCAACGCATATTAAAAAATATCAGTAAGTACGACAGCAGTAAAAGCGTAGTAAAACATAACAAACACAACACGTTTTCGTGTTGGCATTTGTAGATACTCTTTGCTTTTTAGTGACATATTGGTAGCATGTTTGAAAAAAGAAAGCAATACTTTTTTTATAACATGTTCTACTTCTGCTCAAACTTCGGTCCACGTCATGATGTTGCCTGCCCTCCACCATTCCCTCCAATATACCACGTTGTATCGTGACGTCCATTGTAATTGCTATTAGATAAGCATCGATGATGCTTTAAAATATCTCTTAGTTACAGCTTTCTTGCATCTTTCATAATAATTATTATGGTCTGGCATAGTTTTGGCAAAATCAGATGATTCGTGTCGTTAACAAGATGTGTTATATAAAGACTATCGTGCTAATTACTCAGAAGTTTCATATTTTCTTAAATACAATTGTTTAAATACACCACTCCCTTTCACTTTTTCAGAGAAATTTAAAACGTTTGTCAAGAAAATGGCGCAAGTGTGGCTCAAAACGAACCTGTCATGGCTTCGCTTTAATGGAGCTGTTTACGTGACCTTCTACGAGGAGATCAAGGAAGATTTGACCCGCGAGTTGACCGGCATCGTTGACTTTCTTCATTTGTCCCGGAAGTTCATCAAATGCGCCTTAGAAAAACCGGAAGGGAATTTTCTTCGAAAGAAGAACAAGAATGCTTATTACAACAAAAAGCTCGTGGCCATTGTTGATGATGTTGGGTGGCGGGTGTATAAAGAGGCTTTTGCGAGGCGGGAGGTCGGTGGGGCGTACGTTTAGAACTCGTTGGTGTTTTATGTAACTACGTACAATCACTGAAACATAATGGTAGAAACAATATGATTTTATTATTTATTATTAAACAATAATAACTAATAAATAGTACGTAATAATATTCATAATTGTTCATTATTTAAAACGTTAGTTCTACTACTACAAAGCGCAAGCTGGCTTTAGGAAATTATATTCTACAACTGACCAAATCTTCACATTCAAATGTATTGTTGAACAATGTCAAGGCAGAAGACTGGTCTGCACCTTTATAGATCATAGTAAGGCATTTGACGCTATCAACAGAGCAACACTATGGAACAAGTTAATATCATATAGTATATCTGGAGAAGTCCTTGATGTAATATTGAATATGTATAAATCAATAAAATCACATGTTATGGATAATGGCATGCAGTCGGAATTCTTCGAATCACATGTAGGATTGAGACAAGGAAAACAGTTTTCACCACTACTCTATTAATATAATAAAACATGAGGATTCTACTATACCAAATGTAAACAAGTGATGTGTTCGTGCACTAGATGGAACATTGAGCATACAGTTTTAACCCACGCAATATGAACTTTGCCAGACAGTCAATTGTCTCTGAATCGTTTGTCTGTAGCATACTTACGTAATTTGGTACATTGGGTATTAATCTAAAACTTGAATACATGTATTTAACTATCATGTCATGTAACCTAATACATTCATTATTAAAAAGTAAATTTCATCCCCTATGACAGCTTGGTCACAAATTTGGCAACTTCTCTTTTTTCTAGAAATATTGAGGTTTCTTAGGTTGTTAACAGGCAATCTGTTTGTCCCTATTCTAAATTGGAATAATGAATACATTTCTATTTTAAGTGAATATTAAAAAATATATATATCACGTTATTATCATTAATATCATTAAACAGTTTACTGCGCCAAAGCTGCTTACCTTTATTATATTCACGTTTATATACAATTTTGGCATCTGTATTAAAATATTGTGTTATCCATATACCATTAATACGATTATTTTGGAAAAAAATACTATCCAAGGTGATACGTGAACATTTTTACAGTGAAGGTTATATACGATTATATACATGACCTTATTAAGTTTATCTTCACTACTTTATGCTACAGACGAACGATTCAGGATCAACTGACTGTCTGGCAAAGTTCATCTTGCGTGGTTTAAAACTATATGCTCAATGTGCCATCTAAGGTATGAATACATCGCTTGTTTACATTGGGTATAGTAGAATACTCATGTATTATTATATTTTCTACATGTAAATAGATCTACGTTGTATAATACAGGTATTTTATAATATTTAGACAAAACGTGTCACGTCTTTGATCTTTCATCTCGTATTCGAAAATACACAATTTTGTGACGAAACAAAATAACAAAGTTTCACAACACACAAGCAACGCTGTGTGGTGTATTTTGGCTAATAAATCGGCCAATGACAGTCGTTGTACATTGGCTTTTAGTTGCCGTTTTAAATATTGATGCTGGACTAAAGATTCATGATTAATCGTGTTAGTGTAACGGAAGAAAAATATCAGTCTTTGTGAATGAAATCGCAGTATTTGAATAATTATTTAAGTAAATGTGGGGCCTATTTGGTTGTGCGCTGACGGAATGTCTACTGCTGAAAATGTTCACCCGTGTACAATTATCATCATCATCACCATCATCATCATCATCACTGAGTCGTTGCGTAGTGGACTACCAATTCACGCGACACATGCATGCCCTCAGTTTGCTCTTTGACGCGTCTTTCATTCTCAGTTGCGTCAGCGGCTACGCTAGATAGTTATTTAAAATATATAAATAATAGTGTTCATGACATCCACCAGGGTTCAGTGTATGCAGAAGCCACTGGTCAAATAAGGATGGAATAAATCTATGTATGTTGCAGCGGGTGGTGATCGTACCATTCACGACAGGGGGTGAGTTCAGAGTAGAACGGTCGACGTAAGAGAGTGATCCTCCTATTACTCGTGGTTCCCGTCAGCTGCTGATGTATACCCTGTAACCCCTCGTGGATAACCCAGATGTTACAGTGTCACCCTCCCATTACCCATGGTTCCCGTCAGCTGCTGATGTATACCATGTAACCCCTCGTTGATACCCCAGATGTTACAGAGTCACAATCCCATTACCCGTGGTTCCCGTCAGCTGCTGATGGATACCCTGTAACTCCACATGGATACCCCAGATGTTACAGAGTCACCCTCCCATTACCCGTGGTTCCCGTCAGCTGCTGATGGATACCCTGTAACCCCACATGGATACCCCAGATGTTACAGAGTCACCCTCCCATGAAACAGGAATGGAAAATAGTAATACATCATCGTGCAGCCCATTATATTCTGGGCATGATCCCATGTACGCGTACTTGATAAAACATATAAAACATGCAACCTGTTGTTGTCATAAAAAGGGGAACTTTCATTTGACCCCCGTGGTCATGGGTCATTGCGTCACATAATGCTCAATGAATATGGCGCTATGAATGTTTTGATTATTATTTATAAACATATAAAACCACAAACAGTGACTTACTAACCGCAATTATTAAACGCATTGCACATTTACACTCTCAAATGTCCTACAAGTTCACATGATAGTGTTTTACTATATGGAAGTCTAGATATATATTTTCAAGAATTCACAATCGGCTTCACAAAGTCACATTATACATATTGCTTATTATAGTTGGGAAAAATACATTACTTACACTAAAATATCAATACAGAATATAAAAATATTAAATCACATTTACCAAAGAATACACCCTTGTAAAGGGAATTGTGAAGAAGAACATATTAACCAAACCATATCAATATAATACGTATTAATTAATGCCCCTTGTCAAGGCTAACTTTCCCGTGTTTTAGAGTTGGCCGCTTCCCTTGATTGCAATGTATATTTACCGAGTACTACAACACACGGACGTGAGACGTAACTATAGCGATGACGTTTGTTATAAAGTTACAAATTCCTTGAACGTTTATCGTAAGGTCAAGGTCAAGGCCGGGCGCTTTTTACTCGTGGCACATTTTACCACGCCGTTTAATAAAGTTGTAATTTTTGAGACAATTAGTGACAGTTGAATAGTTGGTGGGTGTGACGGGGCCGATGACAACATAGAAGTAACTTACGAAGTGAAACCTGTCTTGAAACTCTGCCTCTTGTTGAAGTGACAACTGTAAACAAACGTCTGATACATTCACACGCACCTTGTGAAATACACAAAGTAAACAACATTTATTTACACTGTAACTAATTCAACGACATCAGCAGTAATTCACGAGGGTGGGGTAAATATGATGTGGACGAATACAACATTATTTACCGTATTTTCTCAAATTATTTCTGATCAACAAAACTAAAATGTGATGTTGACCTTTACACAACGCGACGACCGCCTAAATTTATTTTCCTTCAACAAAAGTTAATTGTATTAATTGTGCAGTCCAATTGTTTATTCCTCCGAAGAAAGTTTATTATAATATGTCACATTCTAGACTTTGTTTAGCTGTCATATATAATAACATTGTCTTGGATACAAATTGGCTTTTATTTACAATTTAATTAGCTCATTCACAGAGGTAACAATTACGGCGGGTTATTTGGTTAATGATGCGGAGTTAATATAATATATACATTTTGTGTTATAAACATTCAAAATAAACACAATGTATTAAATTAATTCATCACTAAATAATATCAAAGTATTACTTAGACTTTGCCACATATTTATTGTGATTGGGTAAATGGTGTGGGGTAGATAAACAAATGTGTCCTTACTAGAGTGTAATCAACTGTTGACACCCCCGAATGATGCTGTTGTCGATGTGGCCCCATGACTTGTCCGTGAGGGAACACCGCGACATACTGCAACGTAACGATCTGATTATTATACATGTCATCAACAACATAATTCTATCGTTTCACAAAGTTACTTCTCTATACTCTTGTGCTACGGTATATGGAAATTAACGGAACAACTATAGTCTATACTTTAAATACATGTCCAAATAATTACCAATAACTTACTTAGAGAACTCAATTTCGACATCTAGTAACAATTAATAATATTTACTATAATATACGCAATTGCAGCATCTTAGCTAGGGCGGCTCCCAAGGACCGTCCGACCTCTTCATCGGCGAACACGTCGTTGTTGTGCATACTGTCAAGTAAATTATATTCCTGGATTAAAACATCAAGCGAGAGCAACTGGGAGCCGTCTTATCGACAACATGCACCGAGCTAGCCAACTGGAATCTTTTCGTCAATCATGCAAATACTGACGACGTCCACATATTTCTCGCAAACACATCTGAGACAGACGATGCTGGTAACATGCTATGAGGAAACGAGAAGTGGCGGTCCAGTAAGACCTTAGGATGTCTACTATGCAGCACCAAAGATGTGAAAATCGATACATACGTGGCAACGTTGTATTTCGGTCCTTCTAGAAGATGTGTATGCACAGGCCCAATATACCCCTGGACAAGCGAATGCTAGTCTACAATGCGATGGTCGTCCCAGTTATGCTGCACGACTGCAGCAACTGGGCAGTAACAACCACCCTACTCCACAACCTAGATGTCTGCCACAGAAGCCACCTACGATTGATATTGGGCATGCGCTGGCCTAACGGGATTATATCAAATGAAGATATGTACGTACGCTGTGGCACAGGACTGTTGTCATAGCAAGTACAGAGGATGCGTAGATCCATGTTCGGCCATGTGTTGCGCATGCCCGAGTGAAGTGAAGTTTATTTGTTTAGATCATACATACAGAGTCAAGTAACAGTTTGTACATATTTTACATAGTTTTGATGATCTATGGAGGCCTGCACTAAAACCTGAGAGATCGCTATCGTACAGGCCTCCCTCTGACTACGTAATGTGCAGTAATCATTATTATTGCTGTTTGACTAGAGTGTACATTTATTAATAGAAGTGGAGTTGCTAACTTTGCCTACAAATATAACAGTTTTAGTAATACTAAAAAATAATACAGAAATACCTATAGTGCAAGTAATGTGAATACTATTTTTTTTCGTGTGTATAAAATGTGAATCGAATATAAATATCAGTAGTATCATGTAATAATTACAGAGTAGCTAAATAATACAGAAAAAGGATAAATACATTATATTGGTAAAAATACATTTAAAATCTGGACAGTAAAAATAATACATTAGTTCCAAATTTATTATTTTCAAATTAATTATATTGTGAGAAACTCAAAAACCATCATTATCATAATATTACTGAATGAATATTCAGTATAATATTATATTACAGAGCTATGAATGATTAATTAATGCAGTTTTTCATGATAATGATGACGAGGGCATACCATACATTTCTAGTTTTCAGCGGGCATATTCTTTTTGCAGTTATTAATATTACATTCCAAGTCATATTTACATATGATATATTTTTTGGAGTAATTGACAAAGCCTTAATAGGAATGGGTGTGAATTTTTTCCATGGCAGTTTGTGGAAGAAACTTTTCTTGAAGTAATTTTGGTATTGTATGTCTGATACAAAGGCGGCATTGTATTAATTTGTTTAATATGGATGTTAAAATAATAGTTTTGGGCAAAATTATTTATTATATCGGTAAAGCGTTGTGGTGCCTTTCTTTGTCTTTTTGGTATAGATGATACATTGCCATTGCCAGTGAACATGTCTTTAAAATATTCTGGAATGGTTCCACTTTTGTATATGTGGAAAACTGTCATGCATGACAGCTTAAAGAGGTCGTCTGCTTTTAACAGTTCTAGTTCTTTGAATAAAGGTGTACTATGTGAATTATATTTACTGTTTGATATAGATCTAATTGCTTGCTTTTGTAGCTTGTTAATTCGTTTGTTTATTTGTCCGCCCCATGCTAATATACCATAGCGTAGGTGTCACATAAATAGCGAAGAATATATTATCTTTAGGATGTGTATTGGTATGTAATGTTTTAATCTAGAGAGAATTCCACATATCCTTGACAGTTTGTTGGCGATGAAATTTTGATGAGGAGACCATGTTAAGTTGGAGTCTATTATGACTCCAAGAAATTTAAATTGTCTCACCCGCTCAATCGGTATATTATTGATTTTAATGTTAGGTAATTCGTGCTTCTTAAATTTTCTCTGTTCATAGTGAGAAATCATCAGTTTTGCTTTTGCATCATTCAGGGACAGTTTATTTACTGCTAACCAGTCTATTATTTTAGTCAATTCTGAATTGATGTTGTTGGATGTGGCCAATTCATTCGCTTGATCATTTGTACATGTATTTAGTGTGCTCAGCAGGGTGTAATCTTCTGCATGCATGATTGGAGAAATTGGTGCATGCTGTTGCTAGATCATTGATGTATATTAGGAATAATAATGGCCCTAGCATTGAACCTGGGGTGACTCCAGTAGTAATCGTTTCTGAATTCCACATATTGCTGTCTGTGCAGTAGATAGCTTTTAAACCATTCTAGCTCAGTGTTTTGTATGCCATAATTTTTGAGTTTGTTGATAAGGATTGTATGATCGATTGTGTCAAAAGCCTTTGACAGATCTAGAAATATTGCCAATGGTAAACCTTTTTTGTCAAGATTTAAGTATATTCTGCCAACTAATTCAGATATTGCCAGTTCAGTAGAATATTCAGCTCTGAAACCATACTGATTTGGGTGGAGGAGCTTATTAAAAGTGAGATAGTGGAATAATTGAGTATAAACTATTTTTTCAGACACTATATATGTACGGCAGAAGAGATATTGGTATGTAGTTGTTGAAATTATGCTTATCATCTTTTTTTGTGGATTTTTAGCAATTTTTTATTTTTGAGTGAATTTTCCACTTAGTAGGGATTGATTAATTATATTGGTAAGGGGTTTGGTAATAACATTAACAGAAGCGTTCAGCAATATTGAATAAATGTTGTCAATTCCCATATTTATTTTTAACTTTAAATTATTTGTTATATTTGTTATGTAATTTTCACTGACAGGTGTAAATTGGTTAGTATCATTTGTTCTTTTTTAGATATGAAGATTTGAAGCTTGGTTTCCCATTAGTGTTTAATTTGTTTGTAACGTGTGGTCCAATATTTATGAAGAAGTTATTGAATTGTGTTGCTATTTCTTTTTTATTTGTTATCTTGGTTTCATTTACATTGAAATATGTCGGAAATTGTTTTTGTATTTTGGATTTGTTGATAACATCAGCTATGTTTCCCCATGTTTCCTGATGTCATTCCTGTATTTACTAAATTGCAGGTTATAATAATTAGCCTTTGCTTCTCGTTTTAATTTCCTTACTTCTTTTGATTTATTTTCCAACTCAGTTAATTTTAGTTTGTTTATATTTGAGTTAAGACTTGTCATGTGTACTTCTAAGTTTAGTTTTTCTCGTTTTTTTTATTTTAGCTAGAAATTCATCAATTTCGACTTCTTGTGATTGTATTTACTAAATTTTATATATTTCGATGGGAAGTGATTGCTCATTACCTCCTCTAGTTTGGTAGACATTTTTTATAGTACGATATGAGTGGATATGCTGTAGGATTGTGATCAAAGACTTGATGCCAGTTTACATCTTCTAATTCATTGGTAAAGCTATCAATGTTTCTTCCTGTGAATGAAATCATGCTAATTTTATCAGTTACCGTATATGTTTTATTGATATTGAAATTAAGTGCCGCAATGGTATGGTAAGAGGATTTGATGATTTACAGTATAGTTGGTCAATCAGTGTTGCATTTCGGGTTGACATTCTTCTGGGTAGTGTTATAACAGGCAGCAGGTCCATTTTGGTTAAAGCATCATTTGGTTAAAGCATCATTCATTCGAGTTAAGTGTCAATAGATCTATGTTGAGATCACCTGTTAGTACAACATTTTTGGCATCCTTGTTAATTTCTATGAGTATAGGATTAAATTATTGCATAAATAAGTTCATTGAGGCATGGTTGTTGTTGTTTTTCGGGTGTCTGTATATATTACAAATTGTTACCTTTTTATTTGAGTCATCAACAATATCCAGGCATAAAGCTTCCCAGGTTGAGTATGTATTATATGCTTTGGAGTTTTGGAGTGATATTATTTGATACATATATGACTAGCCCGCCTTTCTGAGAGCATCTATCTGTGGATGCCTGTGTTGTCATTGTATAATTTTTTAGATTAAGATGTTGTGTATCTGTATTTTTCCGTATTCTTGCTTCCTGTATGCAAATTACATTTATCTGCACATCTGATTCAGCAAGAGTTCTAATTAAAATATTCAGTTCATCAATTTTAGAGCTCAGTGAATCTATATTTAGGCTTAAAATCGTTAACTTATTTGTGTGCCTTTTTAGAAATGTGTTTAAGTCCTCAACATTATGGTATTTACTTTTAATGCTGATGGAGCTTTCACTTAGATCTATGCTTATAATTTTGTTAGGTAATTTTCGTCAATGCCGCCTTTGCGTCTTAAGAATTCTTCAGTGTTAACTGACATTTTTCAGAGAACAATGAGTAATGATTTTACTAATTAGGTATTTTTTAATTTGCCCATCAATTACTTGGTCAGAGTTAGTATGTAGAAATGTATGGCCCTTGATACAACATTTTAAATGTAGGAGTAGGTTATACTTTATATTCGGTTTGTTTTTAAATACTTGCTCATACGAGATTTCTTGTATAACATATATCATAGTATTTCTGGGATATAGCAATTGGATTTATATTTGGCCACATTACATTTGCACATATCCCATGTGTTAATAGCATGCATACAATTACAGACCTAGAATAAAGAGGTATGATAACATTTATAATATACAACTGAAAAAGCGTAGAAAAAATTACTAAATATAAATAGTCTTTGGTCACAGCAGTACTCAAACCAACGGCAGTAACATTATTCATTGAGAGTCATGTTTGTGTTGATAGGTCTTATCAATGGTTTGTCCGTTTAACACTCGTACAAACCCCTCAACTGCTGTTCCGTTATGACTGTCACTTTTCTCCCACTTGCCAGCAAGCAAATGATTCTTCCATCTATCGTCCAAGTTGCTGATACGTTTGGTGCTGCCCGCGATTCGGTCAGTAGTTAGCTTCGTCGTTTTGTTAAATTCTCCGTGACCACGATCTTGCTGCGGCTTCGGTTGTGTCTCTCTCGTTTTCTGGAATCCCGTGGAACACGAGACAGTTGCGCCGGCTCTACTGTTGGAGACTGTCTATCTCGTCCCGTAGTCTCACGTTTTCATTTTCTAGGTCCGATACACGCGCTTGCAGTGTTGCAGTCTCTTGGGCCGAATTCTCGTTGTCCATAGTACTCGCCTCGTACATCTGCTGCTTAATGCTCGTCCATGGCTTTGGCGTGCAGCATCGAGTCCACCAGCTCCGCCGTGAAAATGTCATTCTCCATCAGACTGTTGATGATGGCATATGTCACTGACGTGACAATCGCTTTCATGATGGAGGGAAGGAGAAGGGAGTGGGGGAGACGGGAGGGAAAACAACCGGAGTGAAGGAGAGGGAAGTGGTGGAGAAAAGAGCGAAGGAGAGGGAAGTGGGGGAGACAGGAGTGAAGGAGACAGGAGGGAAGGGGTCAGGACAGAATGTGATGGAAGGGATCGAACGGAAGAGCTATTCTGCAGCAATGATAGAGGGGGTGAGGAAGAGAGCGAGGGTGTTTGTGGGGGATTAGATAGTTAGGAAGACCGACATAGTCTTAACCAAGGGAGATGATGGGGTGGTCTGCGTGCCTGGAGCCAAAATAGAGGCGATAACTGAGAGGGTAGAAAACATCGTAGGTTCGGGTAAGGGTGGATCTGTTTTAGTACACGTAGGGACAAATATAGTACACGTAGGGACAAATAACGTAGAGAGGGAGGGTACAACTGCCATAGTTAGGAAATATAGGCAATTGGTCAGAACACTAAAACAGACGCGGGTAGAGCAGGTAATACTGTCAGGGATTTTACCAGTAATGGACAGGAGGGGTAATAGATATCGAAATTGCCGGGGGATAGCAATTAACATGTTAGACGAGAAGCTATGTAGGGAAGAGAAAGTTGGTTTTGTGGATTTGTGGGGAGGTTTTTTTGGAAGGGCGGATATGTACATGAAGGACGGGCTTCATCTAAGTGGAAAGGGGGCAGCAGTATTTGCGGATGGACTCCCAGCAGCAGTAGACATTGGCATGGGTAGCGAATAAAATATTTGTGGTAGTAAACATTGTTTAAACTAGAAGTGCAAGGGGGTTACCTAGATGTGTCTAAAGCAGAACAAGAGGCCACTAGTACAGAAAAAAACAGTATCAAATCATCTGAAAAACATCTCTGAAACAGGTTATAGATGCGTATGTTTAAATGCAAGGAGCATAGTAAATAAGAAAAACGAATTAAACATTACGGTAGAAGATATTGATCCTCACATAATTGGTATAACTGAATCATGGGCCAACATAGACATAACAGATGCTGAAATAGGGCTGACAGGATACGTAATGTTTAGGAAAGATCGAATAGGAAGAAAGGGCGAGGGAGTTATTTTATATGTTAAAGAATCTGTTCAGGCTTATGAAATAAAACTAGAAAGGAAAGCAGATTGCGATGAAGCTGTTTGGTGCAAAATTGTTTCAGGAAATTCAAAATTAACTACTGGATTAGTTTACCGAAGTCCAAACATAAACGAAGAGGACAACACACAAATAAAAAACGCTATAAAGGAAGTTAGTAAAGGGGAATGTATCACAATGGGAGATTTTAACCATGGACACATACAATGGACTTCTCTAGAGAGCACAGGGAGTGAGGACCAACAATTTATATTTTTAATCCAGCATAGCTTTCTTACTCAGCACGTGCTAGAACCAACCAGGGGAGAAAATGTATTAGATATAGTTTTGTCAATAAACGCTATAAAGGAAGTTAGTAAAGGGGAATGTATCATAATGGGAGATACATACAATGGAATTATCTAGAGAGCACAGGGAGTGAGGACCAACAATTTCTATTTTGAATCCAGGATAGCTTTCTTACTCAGCACGTGCTAGAACCAACCAGGTGAGAAAATGTATTAGATATAGTTTTGTCATCACAAAAAGAATTAGTGGACAATGTAAAAATACTTGAAAAATTGGGTACCAGTGACCATAATCAAATACATTTTGACATCAATGTAAAATCAGAAAGTAAAAATAAGAAAACGTGCAAGAGAAACTTCCACAAAGATATGAGAAAATACTTAGCAAAGCTAGATTGTTACTTTGACTAAATAGCCAGGTCGTATTTGGGCGGGACACAAATTTGCTAATATTATCACCCTTAGAAGCAAACAATCTTCAGTTTTTAAGGATTTGCTGTAATGTAATGTGAAGAAGGGAATCGTAATTAACAAGATAGTACGCCCGATCATGAATAAAAATTATACGGTAATGAAAAATGCGCGCAAAGCGAGTGGCATAGCCCTATGCCAGAAAAGGGTTTAACAAAGTCCAAATGAGCACAACAAATTGCACACTTTAACTACACGGTTGCATCAGCATGCCACAAAATTCAAAATTTTTGGCAAATAAAATAATTAAAATCGGCTAAATTGCTTATTTTGCGCGCTACATTTGGGACCCTTCGTAAATTTGCAACAATTCTGGAAGCCTAACTGTGGCCTGACCTCAATATCTTCTGTCGTATTGGGTCAAGTAACTTGCTCCATTATGACGTTGACCGGTGACCGATTCCGCGATATTGCTCACTGTTTCCTAGATATATCACCACGATAACGGTGCGCTCTAATTATCTGGTATGTGCATACCTATCGCCTTTACTTACCTATCGCCTTTACTTACAAACAAACAGTATTTTACAACACGAATTATTACCTAAACCCATAACTCGTGTTATGTGTTCAATGGACCGTGACAGTGACACGGATCACCTTTAGCAACCTTCACAAGTACACAACACGTTACATTCACAAGTATACAACACGTTACATTTACAAGTATACAACACAATATCATTACCTCAACCATACATATGTCGCCTTTACCTACCCTCACAAATGCACAGTAATATACGACACGATATTTCAGCACAGCAACATAAATTGTACAATCACTACATGGGCGTGTCACAATACTGAAAAGGCGGTGTCAGGATGGTTTTCCAAAAAGACACTAGGGGCAGCACTTTTTGATA
>SDWI01001557.1:90390-106946 GCA_009193005.1 Lamellibrachia luymesi | reverse complement strand
CACGCACGCACGCACGCACGCACGCACACATTTAAGGAAAACAAGGTAGGGAAATAATGGATGTAGTGCCAGTTGAGATAAATTCCTTAAAACATTACCTAAATCCTTTCAACAAACATAACTTTATTTAGGTACATCTAGAAGAAGATTATATTAGTCATTTATGCAGAACAACAATGCAAGTTAGTATAGAGTGAAATAGGCCAAATTAATGACAGTTTATTAATCACATACCAACAACCGCGTATGTTTGTATTTTCAGTTTTACATTAATTAGCACACAATTATTACTTTTACTTAGTCCTCTTTGCTCAAGGTAGAGCATAGGGCTGAAACGATTCTTTTCCAATGCACTCTGTTATTTGCTGTTTTGTTCATTTCTTTCCAGGTGGTTCCATGTTTCTTTACTTCGTCTATTGATCTCCTCCAAGTAGTTTTGGGTCTGCCTGTTTTTCTTTTTCCTTGTGGATTCCAGTTTAAGGCCTGTCTCGTGACATTGTTAGTTTGTTTTTGGAGTGTGTGTCCTATCCATGTCCAGTTTCTTCTTGCAATCTCTCTCCTGATGCTGTGTTGGTCTGTCCTCCTCCAGATTTCTCTGTTTGTGGTTTTATGTTGCCATTTCATTTTCAGGATGTATCTCAGACATGTGTTAATGAATGTTTGTAACATTCAGGTTGTTGTCTTGGTTACTCTCCATGTCTCTGAGCCACATAGCAGCACACGTTTCACATTGGTGTTGAAGATTCTGATCTTGTTTCGTGTTAAGAAAGATGATGTGTTCCACACTGTCTTTAAAATGCTGAATGCCTGCCTGGCCTTTCCAATCCTATTTTTGACATCTTCATTTGTTCCTCCTTTGTGTGTCACTACACTTCCCAGACAGGTGAATTTGTTGTCCTCCTCTATATCTTTCCCTTCAGCTGTGCCTTGGCTTGTTGTGTGCTGTTCACCTTTAGTAGTTTTGTTTTCTGTATGTTTATTTTCAAGCCTGTCTTTTCTGCTTCCTGCGTCAATTTGCTGGGCTTCTTTTGTATTTGTTTTTGTGTATGTGATAGTAGGCATATGTTATCTGCAAAATCTAGATCATCCAACTGTTTAGTGAATGTCCAATGGATGCCATTTTGACCCTGTTTAACAGTCTCTCTCATTATCCAGCCTATCACCATGATAAAAATTAATGGTGATAGGATGCACCCCTGTCTTACACCAGTCTTTACTTCAAATGTCTCAGACAGTTTTCCATTATGGATAACTTGGCGGGTGGAGTTTTCGTACATCTGCTGGATTAGTGTCACAAACTTTTGGTATTCCATTAATGGTGCAGCAACATCCAGATAACGTTACTGTCTACACTATCAAAAGCTTTCTCAAAGTCTATGAAATTAATATATAGGGGTGATTGCCACTCAATTGATTGTTCTATGATTATTCTCAGTGAAGCAATATGGTCAGTGCATGATTTGTTTTTCCGAAAACCAGCTTGTTCCTCGCTTAGCTTTTCATCCAATGCTCCTTTCATTCTGTCCAATAGTATGTGTGTGAAGACTTTACTTGGTACCGATAGGAGTGTGATTCCTCTCCAGTTCTTGCACATTCCCAAGTCACCTTTCTTTGGCTGTTTTACAAGGTATCCATTTTTCCATTCTGTTGGGATTTTCTCTTGATCATCAGGAATAGATGGTGCAACATATCTGTTGTTGTTATCGGGTCTACTTTCAGAGCCTCTGGTGGTATGCCATCTGGTCCTGGTGTCTTTCACAGCCTCTGGTGGTATGCCGTCTGGTCCTGGTGTCTTTCAGAGCCTCTGGTGGTATGCCGTCTGGTGTTGGTGTCTTTCAGAGCCTCTGGTGGTAGGCCGTCTGGTCCTGGTGTCTTTCAGAGCCTCAGGTGGTAGGCCGTCTGGTCCTGACGTCTTTCAGAGCCTCAGGTGGTAGGCCGTCTGGTCCTGACGTCTTTCAGAGCCTCTGGTGGTAGGCCGTCTGGTCCTGGTGTCTTTCAGAGCCTCTGGTGGTAGGCCGTCTGGTCCTGGTGTCTTTCGGAGCCTCTGGTGCTATTTGTTGCTGTGCGATAATTTGTAATATTTTCATTAATTTGTTACGCGGTCATGAATTAACATGTGTATGGGCATTATTGGCCAATTTGGGAGAAAAAGGCGATTAGGCAAAACAGTAATTCCTATATAAACTAAACTCTTGAGATTTTAATATGTTGTTTACATAATAAAGGAATGTGCACAAATTGCAAAAATGGTTGTCATAGAACTTGTCCCACATTCTCATTTTGGGTGTTGAAATTCGTAAAATATCAGAAAAGTTTAAATTTAAGGCTGTATTATTCTTAAAGTATAGTAACTACATTCCTATTGAACCAAGAGGTTATTACCAGTATCCATGACAACATATGATAGCAAAATGGACCTTGTACTGTAACGCAACAATTAAACACAGGCTGCTGAAATCACTCTGGGAAATTAAAGCGATTATATTTTTTATTTTCGTGCCCACATTGTCCTTCTGCTTATCATTCATTGATGCTACATCCTAAAATGCAGGTACAATTACATCATATATAAGTTCCTGGTGTGTCCACAGTGGTCTGTGATACGTAGTGACTCAGCCACAGGCTGAGCATGATAAGTGGTCCCTGCTTTGGGGTTAATGGTCCCTGTTATAACCACACTTAACAAAAACCCTGAGTCTTATTTAGTGGCTGATTTCACCCATAGCGGCAGATCATGATTTGGGCCACGTTTGAGAAACTAATAGACGTGCACTCAAGCCTTTGCATTTGCGCACTGCGCGTCTATAGGGAACAACACTGTATTCAGGGTTGCATTTCCACCATTGGAAGCCTGTTTTCGCAGAGACAGTGGCAGAAACCATCATAACCTGTTTTCATCAGTTTCTGATACTTTCCGCCAGTGGAAACGTGTAGAAAGTGTCAGAAACGTACTAAAGCTGTCTCACATGATAAATTACAGGACATGAAACAATACATTTAAAACTGCTTCCTCAACTGATTTAGCCTATCGGAAATCCGGTTCAATGGTGTCAATCCGCAATCGATTTAATAACAAAAATGCCAATTTTTTTTCAAATCATTGAAAGCATTGACTTTAGACATTAGATATGGTAAGGATAAAAATAATGGATATCCAAAATGGTAGACACTATGTGGGTCAATGCTGATCATGGGCATGACTTCCATCCTCTCACCAATCACATGACAAAGTTAACAATTTTAACTAAGGAAGAAAATCGTGATTTTTTAGCAATTCTATTTTCACTTCAGTTAATGCTTGAACAAGCATTAACTAATTTAATAGTTTGTCTGACGATGTCACAAAATCTACATACAAAAGTTGCACAAATGAGCTAGCATGTTGCAGTGGATACTACGCAGGCCCTTAGCCAAAAATAAAATTTTGCCAGTTTTGAACATTCTAAAAGGTGTAACCTTAAGTGCGCAAACGACTTCCATGGAGCCGTTCGCATCTATGATGAACATTATTGGCCCAATTGATTTTTTCACTGGCAAGCCAATTCTGGTTGATATAATGACAGCCATTATTGGCCCATTTGGTTTTTGCACTGGTAAGCCAATGGGCAATGCAAGTTGAGCAAATGTCAAATGATTGCCATTTTTGGCCGAATTAGGTTTTTCAATGGCAGGCCAAGTCCAGTTTAGCCATTATTGGCCCAATCGACTCTTACTAGCTGTGCTGTGAGGTTGGCATTATCACCTGCACACGAGTAACAACTTTGAATACATTTAAGCCTTAGTATTTCGCCTAGTTCAAAAATAATGAAGCCAAAACATGATATGATAATGAAAAATAGGAAAATGATTGTATGGTCAATTCTACACAATAAAAGAAGAGCCAACACAGAAGGTTCATGAAAAAGCAACTTGGAGCTTTATTTTAAATATATAAACATGGAAGTAATGCTTGAAACATATTTAGTACATGCATGCAAATATGTCTAATATGAACAAATATGATTACAGTAGGTACCAGCAGCCCATATCCAGAGCTCTGTGGAATTGGTGCAAGAGTGCCTAAATAGCACTAAATGACTGTAACTTTCTTATTGTTGTATCAACTATCATGTATTGTGTACAGAAATAAAGTTCATTCCTGTGAGTGTTCACGACTGTATTTTGTTTTGTGAAAACTGATTAAACTTAAAGATGTGAAATCATTGTTTGAATGTAGTGTATTTTTATTATAAATTAGGCGTGCGGGCCAACTAGCTGGCAGGAGTACAGCTTGGAAATATTTATTGTAAATTAGGCGTGCGGGCCAACTAGCTGGCAGGAGTACAGCTTGAAAATATTTATTGTAAATTAGGCGTGCGGGCCAACTAGCTGGCAGGAGTACAGCTTGGAAATATTTATTATAAATTAGGCATGCGGGCCAACTAGCTGGCAGGAGTACAGCTTGGAAATATTTATTGTAAATTAGGCGTGCGGGCCAACTAGCTGGCAGGAGTACAGCTTGGAAATATTCAATAGTACTTTTCAACTCATCCGCACTCTTACCCTAATCATCTCTTCAACACGTTAATTATAGCACCAGAAAGACGAAGGATGGCACTAATAACGCATTTGTGTATAATATATAAAACTCTAATTTAAGATGTGAATTATCAAACGGGAATGTTTTATATTATTTGTAATTTTACTACAAACAAATTGGTATCAACGTAAAGATCGTTCTTTTCTCCATCAAATATGAATTTGAAACTACCTCTGCACGTCATGAGGTCACAGCGCAAGCGCATTTAATAGGGTCAGTCAAAGTTCATATCCTCCATGCTTAGCAACAAACCACACGGAGATAGAGCCGATAGAAAAATCCAGTCACCAATATTCTGGATGTCTCTACGATCTAATAGGTTATCTAAACAAACATATTTCATGCAGCAAATGTTAATAATATAATTTAAATTGCATAACGCTATTGAATTTGGCAAGACAAATATAAGACATTTAATTGAAAAAAACATTCACAACTGCTACATCAAAAGACACCAAAGACCTTGAGACATTTCTTCAAAATGAACTGTTGCCATTTGTGCCTATGTATTGACAAAATACAAGCTGCACAAGTAGCTTTTCTGCTTAAACAAATATCCTTAAGAAGTAAGTAAATAATTGATCATTTGTACTCAGTAATATGGTCATCAGTAAATAACACACAAATGGGTCTATTTAAATGTTTTGCATTACTTTTAAACTTCAATTAACCAAGATTCTGCTGTGAACATTTCATATAATTTGCTCCAATAATTTTGGGATTTATTTATTTTTTACTTTAATGACATCAAATGGATCTGGATAAAAATAGAGTTAAATCATGTATATAATAGTGTAAAAATTCAGAAAAAGAAAAGTGCTATGTGCTTTAGTAATTTAGTAATGATTATGTAAATATGTACTATTGTGCAATTTTACGAAGATTTTATTGCATTTTCGTCACTTTTTAACCTGTCATTTAACACAAAATATTCGTTGTTACCAGTGTTATACTTCTTTAACTATTAGTCTTGTTGGCATAGTTTGTATATATTGTGTCGTTGTTGTGTCAGGTGTGCTAATTTAGGAGTTTCAGGTGAAGCTGAGAGAACCACAAAAAACTGTCATAACTTCATGACAAATATTCTGGTAAAAAATAATTTTACTTGTATTGACAAACTCTATCAGAAAAATGTAACATAATGAGTGATATTGTAATTTGAAATTTTGGCTACTGGTACCTAATTACAGTCACACTCAAAATAAAATGCTTGAACCTAAAAGTAAAGCAATACAATAAAGAAATAGAAGATATAGCATTCAACAATACAGTTGGTTTTGACAGTAATACATTGAAACATCACTTCTTTGATAAAACAACAATGATCCAGTATTGCCTAGGCTATGCCTATGGTTATATTGGACGAAAAAACAACATGAATTTACTAGTAAGCACAGCCTAATCGTTCGTGGTTTACCTGTCGTTTGAGTTTTCTTTCAGCAATCGGGAAACTGCTGCCATTGTACACGCTGATTATGTATGTGAATCGGAGCCCGAATCAAACTCAATTTCGAAGTCGACCGCAGTCGCGCTTGGCCACTGCACAGGGGTGGGCGACAACACAGCAGCGTACTCCAGGGCTTGCCGGCGGCATGTCAACGTGGTTCATGTAGGTAGGTGGCGTCACAGTCGGGCCGAACCCTTGTGGAGACTGGGGGTACTAAAACACCACAGAAACGGTGAAACAGTTAATGGCAAACCCTACCTATTATACTAGTTCAAACAGTTAAAATGATTTTGCGGGCTTTTTGAGGTGAATATTCAGCAAGTTGTCGAAGTGATTTCGTGCTGCCCGCGGTGCTGGCACGATAAACCACTCAGTGCAACGAATCTGCCGAACCACCCTTCACCGGTGAAAATCATAAAAATAAATATTTTAAACATATTTGTATAATTTTCCTTTACTTTTCAGTTAACACGTATAGTTACATTTTCCCTATTGGACACAGGGGCATGCAACAAGTCAGTATTGATCTGGTGGTATAATTAAATTGGGTTTGTTTGGCCAAACAGATTATCGATTACGAAAATCAAACCAATTCCCAACACTAGTAAACATTTGTTGTGTGACTATTTGTACAATTGTGTGAACAACTGTATAAGTGTGTGAACATTCAAAAGGCAAACAAATGACCTACTGGTGCATATTTCTGCAATATCAGACAAATGTATGTTCAGAGTTGAGAGTAGGGATGACATGTTTTGCCGTTACTTCTGAGTAGACACAAACCACTACAAGACAACAAGCTGCACCACAGCTTGTGGGATCAAGGAAGAGAACTCACAGCCATGTGGAAGGTCTGGGGAGACGGGGCCTTGTTCCCTGCCCTACCAGGGCTGTTCCCTGTCTGAAAACAGTGAAGTTACAACATTGTCAGACAATCGGAAACACGGTCAATGGTAAGTTACAACATTGTAAGACAATCGGACACACGGTCAATGGTAAGTTACAACATTGTAAGACAATCGGATACACGGTCAATGGTAAGTTACAACATTGTCAGACAATCGGACACACGGTCAATGGTAAGTTACAACATTGTAAGACAATCGGACACACGGTCAATGGTAAGCACGTTTTTATCTCTTAATATATTGCAGCAACTTTTAATTTATTTCACAGGTATCTTGTGGCAACATTTGTCAATTTGAGTTAGTTCCAGACCTGGGGCCGAGTACATCTTTTTGAGTACAAGTACATTGGCGATGGATGAGTATGTGTAATAGTACATTGGCGATGGATGAGTACTAGTACATTGGCGATGGATGAGTACTAGTACATTGGCGATGGATGAGTATGAGTACTAGTACATTGGCGAAGGATGAGTATGAGTACTAGTACATTGGCGATGGATGAGTATGATTACTAGTACATTGGCGATGGATGAGTATGAGTACTAGTACATTGGCGATGGATGAGTATGAGTACTAGTACATTGGCGATGGATGAGTATGAGTACTAGCACCCTGCTAAAAGCTGAGTACGAGTACATTCTCATGACTATGGGTAAAAGCACGAGTACATTTTTTTTATGACATTTCCATTTCCACACATACCTTTTACAAACATACCGACATGGTATGACTCATAAGATCAGTTTTTGCTTGGAGTCCCTTCTTAACTGCAGTTAACAATTCATAAGCCACATGCTTTGATGTAATAACACCCATTAAACCAATATCTTTGTAGTTAGTCCACCAATGACTAAACATTACCCCCCCAAGCATGTACATCATAAGGGGTAGAGGTGAGAAGATTTGCCCAAACTGGAACAAAAGGTATGTGTGGTAATTTGAATAAAGTTTGTTTGTCCTTGTTTTGAATAAAGAGCACGAGACCAACTTACATACTGATACATACTGATACATCAGTTCATTTTGTCTTCTTTTGGTGCACCAAGGCAGTGTTGATTTTTTTAACTGGCAAGCCAATGCTGGTTGATATAATGACAGCCATTATTGGCCCATTTGGTTTTTGCACTGGTAAAGCCAGTGCAAGTTGAGCAAATGTCAGATGACAGCCATTTTTGGCCGAATTAGGTTTTTTCAATGGCAGGCCAAGTCCAGTTTAGCCATTATTGGCCCAGTCGACTCTTACTAGCTGTGCTGTGAGGTTGGCATTATCACCTTCATAGGATTAACAACTTTGAATACATTTAAGCCTTAGTATTTAGCTTAATTAAAAATAATGAAGCCAAAACATCACATGATAATGAAAAATAGGAAAATTATTATATGGTCAATTCTACTTAATAAAAGAAGAGAGAACACGAATGTTCGTGAAAAAGCAACTTGAAGCTTTATTTTAAATATATAAACATGGAAATAATGCTTGAAACATCTTAAGTACATGCATGCAAATATGTCTAGAATGAACAAATATGATTACAATCACACTCAAAATCAAATGTTTGACACTAAAAGTAAAGCAATACAACAAATAAAAACAGAAGATAACAAAAGATGTGGAAGGCACCACTGCCTCTGATTGTTCAGATCAACATTGTGCATCTCCGCCACCGTAACAAAAGATGTGGAAGGCACCACTGCCTCTGATTGTTCAGATCANCACTCAGTAATACAATTGGTTTTGAAAGTAATACAATGAAACATTACTTCTAAAACAGCAATCATCCAGATTCAGTATTATCTAGGCTATGGTTTACTAGAGCCAGCACAGCCTAATCGTTCATGGTTTGCCTAATGTTTGAGTTCTTTCAGCAACCGAGAAACTGCTGCCATAGTACACGCTGATCATGTATGTGAATCGGAGCCCGAATCAAACTCAATTTCGAAGTCTACTGCAATCGTGCTTGGTCACTGCAGAATGCCAGTGGTGGGCGACAGCACAGTAGCATCTCGGTTACTAGCGACAGGCACATCAACATTGTGTATCTCCGCCACAATAACAAAAGATGTGGAAGGCACCGCTGCCTCTGATTGTTCAAATCAACATTGTGTATCTCTGCCACCGTAACAAAAGATGTGGAAGGCACCGCTGCCTCTGATTGTTCAGATCAACATTGTGTATCTCCGCCACCATAACAAAAGATGTGGAAGGCACCACTGCCTCTGATTGTTCAGATCAACATTGTGTATCTCCGCCACCATAACAAAAGATGTGGAAGGCACCACTGCCTCTGATTGTTCAGATCAACATTGTGTATCTCCGCCACCATAACAAAAGATGTGGAAGGCACCACTGCCTCTGATTGTTCAGATCAACATTGTGTATCTCCGCCTCCGTAACAAAGGATATGGAAGGCACCACTGCCTCTGATTGTTCAGCTCAACATTGTGTATCTCCGCCTCCGTAACAAAGGATATGGAAGGCACCACTGCCTCTGATTGTTCAGATCAACATTGTGCATCTCCACCACCTTAAGAAAAGATGTGGAAGGCACCACTGCCTCTGATTGTTCAGATCAACATTGTGCATCTACGCCACCATAACAAAAGATGTGGAAGGCACCACTGCCTCCGATTGTTCAGATCAACATTGTGTATCTCTGTCACCATAACAAAAGATGTGGAAGGCACCACTGCCTTGGATTGTTCAGATCAACATTGTGTATCTCTGTCACCGTAACAAAAGATGTGGAAGGCACCGCTGCCACCTCTGATTGTTCAGGGACAATCGCCGGAACGCTGCTCTTATTCACGTTTACGAAAAAGGCATCGATTATTGTGAACTTTGACGTTGACATATCGCGCCATCTTTTCACTCACTCTCGCTTGGCAGGTGCCATTTTGAACTCGTCCCACGACATCCGGGTCATGGGATTGTTGTTGCAAATGAGAGGGCCAATGGGTAGGCACAGAGAAAGCCCACAAAAATGCGTTTCCCAACCAATGACGTACACGATTACAATAAATAGAGATCAACCGCAGTATCACTAATTTTTCAACGAAGTCAAGGTTAAAAATATATAGTCTTATAGATCAGCAGTCGAATCCCAAACGCGTGCGCTAACAGTAACACTAAGTTCAAAATAAATCAAGGACTATTCAAGCTATGGAGATACAAGTAGAATGTTACATTTGACATTCTGCATTTATTCTCACACATTTTGGTGACAAAATTTTTCTAAATGTGACAAAAAGTCACAGTTGTACAGCTGTGTACAGTATATTTAGCCTGGCAAGCAAGTAATACGTACAAGTTTGAATCATTGTTTTGATACTTACTACCTGACAGATAGCAATATTATTTTCATTGGATCAGAAATTCTTCTTTGATTCTTAAGTTCTAAATGTTCTTTGATAATCTGAATTCCACGCAGTCTGCCATGCTACCATTCAGTAAAGATGTCAATTGCCTAATTATGCCAGTCGTCATTTCATGAAAATATATAGTTATTATTAGGACAGCTTGTGGGTGCAGCACCACGGACCTGTCAATCACTTACAGGAGTGGTGGCTTTGTTGCTACCTCGACCCTGCAGCGACTGGTGATCATGTGACGACTGTTTAGCCTCATTTTCATACGTCGCGTAATTAGTTTACCTGTTGCTACTTACCTTGACGGTTGACGACTGAGGTCAAGTGACTCCTGTATGCTGACAATGAGTGATATAACTTAGTGCTGTTTGCTGGTGAACAAGACAGGTGAGTTTAAAGGTGTCTGTTAGTTAGCTAAAGTTATGTTACCTCTGCACTGCCAAGTGTTTAGTTATCAGGCTGGGCGAGGCATGTACCACTCAGACAGGGAGTTCATTGACAGCTAAAATGGCGACGTCTCCTAAGCGGTGATTGTCGCCAAAACAAGCTGAAGAGGCTTTCATTTGAGACATATTAGAATTAAAATCATAAGACCTACATAAATGAATGCAGATACGTACCATTAACAGAGATGCCATCCATTACAAGACATATTAGAATTAAAATCATAAGACCTACATANCTCCTGTATGCTGACAATGAGTGGTATAACTTAGTGCTGTTTGCTGGTGAACAAGACAGGTGAGTTTAAAGGTATCTGTTAGTTAGCTAAAGTTCTGTTACCTCTGCACTGCCAAGTGTTTAGTTATCAGGCTGGGCGAGCCATGCACCACTCAGATAGGGAGTTCATTGACAGCTAAAATGGCGATGTCCACTAGGCGAATGCTGCCAAAACTAGCTGAAGAGGCTTTCATTTGAGACATATCAGAATTAAAATCATAAGACCTACATAAATGAATGCAGATATGTACCATTAACAGAGATGCCATCCATTACAAGACATATTAGAATTAAAATCATAAGAACTACATAAATGAAAAAGTATCAAAAACATCAAACATTGTAACAAGTCGTAACAAGTCATAACATGCTCGTGGGTGCTCCATTTCAGGCAGGTTTTAACCCTGGTTCTTTATTGGCTAGTATGCTGAGTGACGTATAATTTTACAGGGAATTCATTCCAGCGTCACATTGTAATCTTCACTTCATAAATCACTAACATTGTAAGAAACCATTGTTTCGATTACCGGCTTTTGTATGAAAAAACTTGTTTTCTTTACAGCTACATATGTCTGAGGATATTTTATGTTCAGGAACCAGTCTATATAACAATAAGACAGCAATCTGCCGGTGTGAGATGAAATTTTCACCCCCCTTGAATTTTCAACTAAGCATCCCAAGTATAATAATAATTCACCCCGTCTATCAAACTTGCAAAATGTGTGTATTAGTTTAATTTATAATGCACATAGTTGGAATAAAAGTTTTTAATAAACAACAACTATATAAAAAGGTGTTGTTTTTGGTAAAATCAACATTACAATATCTTAAGATATGTTAGTAATCACAAGTTACTTCAAAAATATTAATTACAGCATGACAAATTTGTAAAGTGTTCAGTGTATTTTTTACATGGTTTTATTTGGTATAACAAGGTATGTACAAAACAGAACTACCTGAATCCACTAAGAACATATAACTAATTTAGGGGGGCTTGAATATTTCATAGAGGGAGTATGTGGTTAGTTAGCTAACTGGTGCGTAGTGACTCTTAGTAGCGTGGTTGTTAGAATGTGAGACTCTTAATCGAGAAGACCGAAGTTCATATGTCTTGTATAGCCAGTGTACTGTGAATTCCATTTGTATGACATCCTCTATCGAACAGTATCCATACCCCCTCTATCGAACTATAGAAAAGTCACACTTGAATATATATGACCACCCCCTAAGCCATCGTGCAGTATATTGCATGACCCATCTTAAAATAATAAAAGGGTAAATAAAAAAATTTCAACTTTAGGCACGGTTGTGAGGGGAGATTCGGTTTTCCATTTAGTAAAAGGAAAAACGAATCTCCCTTGGTAAAATTTTTACCAAGGGAACAGACTTTATCCTCAATACCTGTTCTGACCCGTTTGTACTACTGGCCAGTGGAATGTGCATTCCATTTGTATGACATCCTGTGGAGATTCTAGCTGACAACAGTCACTGGCTACAGGCTATTGATAGTAGGATGTACAGCCAGTCACTGGCTACAGGCTATTGATAGTAGGCTGTACAGCCAGTCACTGTAATCACCAGTCATTATTGAGTCAGTAGACTACAGTCAGTGGATTCACTGCCACCAGGCACCAGTAGTGATAGAATGAAAGGCTGCTCACTCAGGCATGGAATAGGACAAAAGACACTATACACAATGCACTGTTCAGTCACTGAAACTTGATATGATGATGAGATGATTAGCCATAACCATGGTGAAGGTAAATATTATGAGCTTTCAAACTTCAGTCTTCAGTGTGTTTACTCCAAACAGCCCTTTCCAGGGCTGACATAGGAGTGTGGTGCTTGGTGCGCCTGAATAAAGGTACATATAAATGTGGAAAATAATAAATTTTTAGAAAAAAAATGTGCAATTAAAATTGGATTAAAATCAGATATCCTTTTATGACTAGGATAGAAAGAGTATGCATATGTGTTGATGCGTGCTTGTATTTGTATATATTTATCAGGATAGCTGTTTCGTGTATGGGTGCATGGGACTATAAGATTTGTTGGCAGAGAAATATTTAGGTTACATTAAATTTTGTAGAAGAAAGTGAGTTGGTGTTGTAATCGTCGTTGTTCTAATGTCTGCCAGCCAAGTTTATGTTGTAGGTGTGTGACGCTTGTTGTATGGTGGTGGTCATTTAGGATAAATCGAGTGGCGCTTCTTTGTATTTTGTCCAGGGTGTCAATGTTATTTTGGGTATGTGGATTCCAGGCTATTGTTCCATATTCTAATTTGGGTCTTACTAACATTGTAGGCCGCCTCCTTTACTTTTGGTTGAGCTGGATGGAGTGTTCGTTTGAGTAGGTCTAGTGGTTGTGCAGATTTTGATGCAGTGGTTTGTACATGCTTAGTCCAGGACAGTTTGGAATCTATGATTATGCCTAGGTATGGATTTGAATTTACTCGAGAAATCGGCTGGTTTGAGATGGTGTAGGTGAACTGGCTAGGTTTAGACTTATGAGTATTTGTGAGTAGGTGGCTGACAGTACTGCACACAACAGTACCTTGGCTGACAGTACTGCACACAACAGTACCTTGGCTGACAGTACTGCGCACAACAGTACCTTGGCTGACAGTACTGTGCACAACAGGACCTTGGCTGACAGTACCGTGCACAACAGTACCTTGGCTGACAGTACTGCGCACAACAGTACCTTGGCTGACAGTACTGCGCACAACAGTACCTTGGCTGACAGTACTGTGCACGAAAGTACCTTGGCTGACAGTACTGCGCACGACAGTACCTTGGCTGACAGTACTGTGCACGGCAGTACCTTGGCTGACAGTACTGCGCACGACAGTACCTTGTCTCACAGTACTGCGCACGACAGTACCTTGTCTCACAGTACTGCGCACAACAGTACCTTGGCTGACAGTACTGCGCACAACAGTACCTTGGCTGACAGTACTGCACACAACAGTACCTTGGCTGACAGTACTGTGCACAAAAGTACCTTGACTCACAGTACTGTGCACAACAGTACCTTGTCTCACAGTATTGTGCACAACAGTATTTGACTCACAGCACAGCACATAACAGTACCTTGGCTCACAGTATTGCACACAACACTATTTGACTCACAGTTAAGCACATAATGTTCTGTACATGAGAGACAGTATCACAATCACAAAATAGTAAATATACAGTGATTGGTATTGTGTGTTAATTAAAGTTAATACTATATGTCACACTGTCTGGTATATGAGTTCAATTAATGATGTATTCATAGGGTATTTGCATAAGTACAAATACATTACAATGTGAAAGTATTCAAATATGAATACTCATATCTTACAGTACTCGAATTTCCACCGGCAGAAACCTTTTTTCACTGAGACAGTGGCGGAAACCATCATAAACCTTTTTTCATAAATTTCTGATACTTTCCGCCGGTGGAAACAGACAGAAAGTGTTAGAAACTTCCAAAAGCTGTCTCACATAAACTACAAGATGTGAAACAATACATTTAAATGAACTATCAAGGCCTATTCAAGTTATGCAGACAGGTAGGAGGTTACATTTAACATTCTGCATTTATTCTCACACATCTTGGTGACAGAATTTGTCTTTAGAAATGCGTGACAAAAAGCCACAGTTGTGCAGCTATGTACAGTGTATTTGAAAGCAAGTATTCTGTGAGGCCTGGTGATTCTGTTCCTCACCGGCACAGGGGGTACACAGTGGTGGCGCCACATGCTGGACTGGCAACCAACTAAGTTTGAGTCATTGTTTTGAAACTACCCGACACATGGCGATATTATTTTCATTGGATGACAGATTCTACTTTGTTTCTAAAGTTCTAAATGTTCTTTTATAATCTGAATTCCACACAGTCTGCCATGCTACCATTCAGTAAAGATCTCAACTGCCGAAGTATGCCAGGTGTCATTTCATCAAGAGAAATAGTTATTATCATACTGGCTTGTGTGTGCAGCACCACGGACCTGTCAATCACTTACTGGGATGGTGGGTTTGTTGTCACCTCAACCCTGCAGCGACAGGGGTGATCATGTGATGACTGTTTAGAGTCATTTTCATGTCACATAATTAGTTTACCTGTAGTTTCTTAACTTGACGGTTGACGACTGAGGTCAAGTGACTCCTGTATGCCTACAAAGAGTGATATAACTTAGTGCTGTGTGCTGGTGAACAAGACAGGTGAGTTTAAAGGTGTCTTACTATTAGTGAGTGTTAGTTAGCTAACTGGTACTTACTTCCTGGCCCTCGGCACGCTCATGTCATTTCTTATCACTGTCAGGCTGGGCGAGGCATGTACCACTCAGATAGGGGGTGCATTGACAACTAATATGGCGACATCCACTAGCAGCGAGTGCTGCAAAAACAAGAGTCTTTTGAGACAGATTAGTATTAAAATCATTTCAGGCAGGTTTTAACACTGGTTCCTTATTGACTAGTGTGCTGAATGACTTATAAAGGGACTGAATTTTAAAGGGAATTAATTCCTGCCTCACATTGTAATCGTTAAGTTTTCACTTAATAAATCACTACCACTGTAAGACACCATTATTTCAATTACCTGCTTTTGTATTAAAAAAACTTTCTATACAATTACATACATCTGAGGATGTTTTATGTCCAGGAACCAGTCTAAATAACATTGAGACCCATTGAGACATCAATGTGAGATGACATTTTCACCCCACTGAATCCTCACCCTTGGGTGAATATTTTGTAAGAAATAAACACCCCCCAGTGTGGATTTTATAATGGATTATTCACCCACTCTATCAAATTTGCAAATTTCCCCTTCATGGCATAATGCTTTTATTAATTGATTGACAACTTGACAAATGTGTGTACTAGTTTAATCTATAGTGCACACAGTTGGAATAAGTGTTAAATAAACAATAACTATGTAAATACATCTTTATTTGTTTTTAGTAAAATCAACATCACAATATCTTAATATCTGTGAATAATCACTAATTACTTGGACAATAGTAATTAAAGCATTACAAATTAATAAAATGTGCAATATATTTTCCTGCATGGTTTTATTTGGTATAAACAAGTTATGTACAAAGCAGAATTACTAAGAACATATTAATTAATTATGCAGGCGTGAATATTTCATAGAGGGAGAGAACATTATTTCATAGTGAAATCCTCGGCCTGAGGATGGCTTGATGAACAGATGATGAGGTCGAACAAATGATGCTAACCTGGTGTCCATTAGTTACCTGTGATATACCTCAACCGTACTGTCCAACTGCAACTTAGGCAAAACACAGTATCTACTAAAAGAAGTCAAAATGAAATAAATGGCTTTAAAAGTGTTTGCTCTATTGCAGTGACTGTATAGTTCAAATTGCTTTAACTTAGAAATATGATGCGCTAGAACCACCAAACTTAGGCAAAACACAGTAGCTCCTAAAAGAAGTCAAAATGAAATAAATGGCTTTAAAAGTGTTTGCTCTATTGCAGTGACTGTATAGTTCAAACTGCTTTAACTTAGAAATATGATG
>SDWI01001557.1:78908-88926 GCA_009193005.1 Lamellibrachia luymesi | reverse complement strand
ATCCAGCTCCACTTTCTGAGAGTATGGCCTATCCAGCTCCACTTCCTGAGAGTGTGGCCTATCCAGCTCCACTTCCTGAGAGTATGGCCTATCCAGCTCAACTTCCTGAGAGTATGGCCTATCCAGCTCTACTTCCTGAGAGTGTGGCCTAACCAGCTCCACTTCCTGAGAGTATGGCCTATCCAGCTCCACTTCCTGAGAGTGTGGCCTAACCAGCTCTACTTCCTGAGAGTGTGGCCTAACCAGCTCCACTTCCTGAGAGTGTGGCCTATCCAGCTCCACTTCCTGAGACTATGACCTATCCAGCTCCACTTCCCGAGAGTATGGCCTATCCAGCTCTACTTCATGAGAGTGTGGCCTATCCAGCTCCACTTCCTGAGAGTATGGCCTATCCAGCTCTACTTCACGAGAGTATGGCCTATCCAGCTCTACTACATGAGAGTATGGCCTATCCAGCTCCACTTCCTGAGAGTATGGCCTATCCAGCTCCACTTCCTGAGAGTATGGCCTATCCAGCTCCACTTCCTGGGAGTATGACCCATCCAGCTCCCCTTCATGAGAGTATGGCTTATCCAGCTCCACTTCCTGAGAGTATGACCTATCCAGCTCCACTTCCTGAGAGTATGACCTATCCAGCTCCACTTCCTGAGAGTATGGCCCATCCAGCTTCACTTCCTGAGAGTATGGCCTATCCAGCTCTACTTCATGAGAGTGTGGCCTAACCAGCTCAACTTCCTGAGAGTATGGCCTATCCAGCTCCACTTTCTGAGAGTATGGCCCATCCAGCTCCACCTCCTGATAGTATGGTCTATTCAGCTCCACTTCTTCCTTCTAATTTGATGTTCGATTGGTTCCTGGTTCCTTCTCAAGAAACTTGGCTGAATTCTGAGAATAGTTTGGCTGGCTCACTCAGCCTTCATTTGCTAACAAATTAGAATTTCCATCCATTAAACAAAAATATAATTTGATTGAATTTATTTCCAGTTATGTGTTCAGGTAAACTTGGTATTACTGATGTATTGTGCATTCCATTTGTATGTTCTCCTGTGGAGACTCTGACTGTCAAACAGTCACTAGTCTGAGGCCATTGATAATTGACCAATTATTACTGAGGAGTAGACTACAGCCAGTGTATTCACTGTCACCAGACATGAGTGGTGCTACAATGAAAGGTTGACACAGTACACAATACACTGTTCAGTGTAAAAGCCAGGCACTGAAACTTGATGTGATGATGAGATGATTACCCGTATCCATGGTAAAGATAAATATGAACTTTCACAGGCTCGTAGCCAGGAGGGTTCAGGGGGTTCACATAAAGCCCCCTTTTTGGAACCCCGTTTTCCAAAAAAGTATTAATCCCCTTTTTAAAATTTTTTTAACCCCCTTATCGTGAACCCCTCTCAAAATCGTGAACCACCAATAATATGAAAATAATAATATTATTTTTACAATAATAGGAAAATAATAATATTATTTTTACAATAATAGGAAAATAATAATATTGGTGGGTTGATGCTTTTTAACAGCTTTAGAGAGGAGGTTTCATGCTTTTGAGGAGGTTCACATTTTTAGGAAAAGGGGGTTCACATTTATGACAATAGTGTTATCTTCATATTATTGGGGGGTTGACACTTTTGAGAAGGGGGTTTACTATTTTGGAAAAGGGGATTCACATTTATAAAAAAATAATATTGATGGAGGGATCACGCTTTTGAGAAGCAGGTTGACATTTTAAAAAGGGGGGTTGACATTTAAAAGAATTATTATCTTCATGTTATTGGGGATTCACACTTTTCAGAAGGGGGTTCAAATCAAATAATTATATTATTCAACTATCTGATTTGTTTGAAACAGAATCTTATTCCAACTGTAAAATAATATTGTGTTACCAAGTCTCCTTATGTGTGGTCAGTTGGTAACAGCCAGAGAGCAGTGGACAATGTACAGACAGTCACTAAGTTGTTATTCAAACAACATGAAGACTTGTAAGCAGAAAATTTTATAGTTTCAGAAAATATCTGATCACTGAAACACTTTAGAGTTAACAAGCCAGATACTCTCTTTGATGTGGTACCATGCTATATGGCCTCCACATATTCATAACATAAAGTGACATGCAGGTCTTGGACGGGAGGCAACCTGGTTTCAGCTGGCAGTCAGTTTGAAACAGGCCTGTAGCCAGCTTATCACAAGGGGGGGTTAATTTTTCCACAATACATATTTGAAAACAAATTATTTTCTTGATATACTCCAGAGAGCTCCATATTTTCCCAATACAGAGGATGCCACAAGTGCTGTGTGCAAAGCATTGTCTACATATTGAATTGTTTCATAAAATAAGACAAGTAAAATAATGATTAAGCAGCCTTAATTGTGCATTGAGATTAAAAGAAAGCATTTACATGTGGATAAGGAACTGGCCAAAGTTAGATAAATGTCCTGAGCTGTGAATGAGCAACAGATCATTGTGCAAGTTTAGACCAGTATCAATTAAAGAAAGCTAGCAGTACAAAATGCTGGTTTCATGTCATGCTGTATACACACACTTTTGTCTGCCCTATGCGTTGTGTGCATGCGTGCGTGCGTGCGTGCACAAAGGCTGTTCATAGACTGGATTATATAGCTATTTATTTAAACAATAAGAAAGTTAATGAACTTGATAAACATTTTCATGAAAACAATAAGAAGTATGTGGTAATAGAAATTGTAAAAAAATTCCAAAGCCCCGCCATATCACACCATAGGTGCAAAATTGATCGGCTAAAATGACCATTCAGCACTTATTAGGGACACAGGCTGGTGGGAAAAACTTTTATTTTTGAACTCTGAGTATTAAAATTTCTGCAAACATAGAATGGAAAAGTAGAAACTTTGAATTTTTTAGATTTTTAAAACTTGTTATTGTTATGGAAACATCAGCCATATTGACTTTTCAAAGGCCTCTGTATCTCAGCAACTGTTGGTTCAAATTCAATAAAAATTGGCACACAGATACATTGCACAACCCCAAGAGGCAGGCCATGGAGATAATAATTTTTTTTTTTAGACTTGTAAAATAAAAAACCAATTAAAAATATTTTTTGCTAATTGTACATATTTTTTTGATAATGAATCATGTTATAAAAAAACTCTTTGGCACACCTTTTGGCACACTTTCATGTGCTGTGAGAAATGTCAAGAAATTCTGCTGAAAACTAACATAAATGTACTAAAAATAGGCAACACAGAATGTAAAAAATGTATATCTCAGAAAATCACATTCAAATGTTTGCACACACAAAATGTTTGTGTAAATTTTTTTATAATGAATCATGTTTTAAAAAGAAAACCCCATGGCATGCCTTCAGCACATTCTCTGTGTACTATGAGAATGAATCATGTTATAAAAAACTCTTTGGCACGCCCTTCATGGATTTCTGTTAAAAACTTACATAAATGTGCTTAAAATAGGCAACAATGTAAAAAAAATTACTAAGAAAATTGCATTCAAAATTTGCACACACCAGTTGATACATTACAATGTCTAAAAGCATCACTAGGTGAATGAAACTTTACACAGTTGTTGTCCATAGCTTTCTATGAAATGAGATGCAACTATAGTTGTCATGGAAATATGTTGCCATGGAAATGGCAGCCATCTTAATTTTTCACTGGCCTCTATCTCTGCAACAAGTGGCACGCCATTCAGCCGTATAAATTTATATATATATATAAACAGACAGAATTCCCAGAATTACAAGTCTGAAACAGAATTCGAGATTTGATGCAGAATCACTGAATTTTACATGAAATAATATTCAATAGAACAATGATTGAATGTCAGTTTTTTCTTTATTTTATCAATTACCCATTAAATATATATAAATAATCCCTCTCCTGATTGTTTATACTAGATTGAGACAAGGCCCAGCCACCCCCGGTCTGACAGGGGTCTCAACCTCCCATCCCCTACTTGTTTTGGGGCCAACCTCGATCCCATCTCCCACCTGTTTTTGAGGACAACATCCCACTATTTGTTAGGACTAACCTCCCACTTCCTGCCACACCCCCGCCCCCTCCCCCCCATCACTAGGCAAAGAAAACGTCCCCAGTCACTTAGCACAATTCATCAATGTTTTTTGTCTCCTGGATAGTGTGTGACTAGAAGACTACCATTACAAAGCCAGTCAGCGGGAAATTTTTTTTATTTATATTATGTGGCTTTTTTGATGTAAAAATACATTTTGTCTTAATATGTACTGTCAGGTGAGATTTTGTCCTGATATGTTCTGTCATGTGACATTTTATCCTAATTTGTTCTGTCTTGCGACATTTTGTCCTGGTACATTCTGCTAGGTGACATTTTGTCCTGCTGTGTTCTATCAGGTGACATTTTGTCCTGTTATGTTTTACCAGGTGATATTCTGTCCTGGTACGATGATCATCGATCAGTTTGGCCAAACCAATGATCGATTATGAAAATCAAACTTCCCAACACTGCCTATAATATAATAATGTAGATCAGTGGAAAAGACCTATGACTGACTTTTCTCCCCGTGCAACGCTGAATAACTCAGCTAGTTATAAATGTACCAATAATCAAATTTGTAAGTATTGATGTCTTTGATTATTGTATTTTTACGCACGCACGCACATTTAAGGAAAACAAGCTAGGGAAATAATAATGGATGTAGTGCCAGTTGAGATAAATTCCTTAAAGCATTTCCTAAATCCTTTCAACAAGCATAACTTTATTTAGGTACATCAAGAACAATATAATAGTCCTTTATGCAGAACAACAATGCAAGTCAATGTAGAGTGAAATAGGCCAAATGAATTACAATTTATTAATCACATACCAACATCCATGTAAATAATGGAAACAGTAGAACAAATCAGTATACCACTTGCAATAGTATTCAACTTGTCATTAAAAGAGGGAGTTGTTCCGTTTGAATGGAAAGAAGCAAACATCATACCATTATTTAAAAAGGGTTCGAGAAATAAGTCAGAGAATTACAGACCAGTGAGTTTAACGTCAGTGATTTGTAAATTATTAGAAAGGTTAATTAAAGACCATATGGTGGACTTCCTCGTTAAGCATAAATTATTAAATTCATCTCAACATGGATTCCTTAAAGCGAGGTCATGCTTAACAAATATGTTATGTTTTTTGGAAGAAATCACTAAGTGGATAGACGTGGGATCGCCAGTAGATATTATCTACTTAGATTTTCAGAAAGCTTTTGACAAAGTGCCACATCAAAGATTACTACTTAAATTAAAAGCCCATGGTATCGGGGATAGCATAACTGACTGGATAGAACAATGGCTGACTGACAGAAGACAACGAGTTGTAGTAGATGGAGAAGTTTCAAATTGGAAATCGGTTTTGAGTGGGGTACCTCAAGGATCAGTATTAGGACCTATATTATTCTTAATTTATATCAATGACTTGGACGACAGTATAACAAGTAACGTACTGAAATTTGCGGATGACACAAAACTGTTTAGAAAGGTTAATACTGATGGTGATAAACAACATTTACAAAACGATCTAGACAGATTAGTGAAATGGTCTGAGAAATGGCAGATGTTGTTCAATTTTGGGAAATGTAAATGCCTACATACAGGACATGGGAACTTGAATGTAAACTATAAAATGGGAGATACTGTTCTGGGTACTACTGTAAAAGAAAAGGACTTAGGAGTTACAATAAGCGCTGATATGAAAGTTTCAGAGCAGTGTGGTATTGCAGCTTCAAAGGGTAATCAAATTCTTGGATTGATTAGAAGAAACATAACATACAAGGGAAAAAAGTTAATTATACCTCTTTATAAAGCAATAGTTAGACCTCATTTAGAATACTGTATACAAGCATGGAGACCATATCGTAAGAAGGATATAGATACGCTTGAACGCATACAAAGGAGAGCAACTAAAATGATTCCAGAACTGAGAGACCTTAGTTATGAAGAACGCCTGAAAGAATGTGGTTTAACAACTCTAGAGACAAGGAGGTTAAGAGGAGATCAGATTGAAGTTTTTAAGATATTGAATGGGTATGAAAATATTGATAGAAATATGTTTTTCTCACTCAAGAAGGATAGCAGAACTAGAGGACATGAGGTAAAATTAGTAAAGGATCAATGTAGATTGGACATCAGGAAGCACTCGTTCTCACAGAGGACAATAAATGAATGGAACAAATTGTCTACAGATTGTGTAACTGCTAGCAGCGTGAATATGTTTAAAAACAAGGTTGACACATATCTCAGGAGGGCGGGTTATAAATAGATGAACATTGTTGGACTCTCGATAAGCCAATGGCTTCCTTGTCCACTTGCCATCTGGGCCTTTTGCTTGGATGGCAAATCTTGTTAAATCCATGTCAGTTTCCACTTTCAGTTTTACATTCATTAGCACACAATTATAGTCCGTGCCAACATGCTGGCCCCAAAACTGTATTGACATACAATGCAAACAATCTCTGACATACCACGAGACAGTTGACTGACATTGATCATGAAATTAGTTATTTTTCCTTCAGCTACCGCGTACAATTAATAAATATAGTATTACACCGGCTAGCAATAACAGTTCACCCCTTATCAGTTGGGGTCATCCCGCCATAACATTTTCATCAATGACATGTCATAGATTAAATGTAATACAACAATTATACAAGTAGGTGGAATAATCCACTGGGTTAGTTAAGAACCAATGTGATTACTGAGCCAAACCTTACCTCTTTGGCTGGATGATAATTGGGATGTGGTGGGCGCTGTTCACTGTAGCCAGGTTCAAATACGCTAGAGATGAAATGACTGCACATATTTCTGTGTTTATGCTTCAACCAGGGATGATGAAAATTTTGACATTCGTTCAATGTAATATCATGTTCAGTGTAGTGTCATTTTCAGTGTAATGCTATGAACACCCATCTAACTAAGTGTCGTGACATGGTCAATAAGGGTTTCTGGCCATATATGGTCACATCTCAAATAAACAAGGCCACGTCCTCCAAGGGGCACATAATTCCAACAGGTGATATTTGTGCCTGCAACTCTTTCATTTCCATTGAGAGTGTAACAATTATATCAGATGATGCCAACTCAAGTGTAGGACAGTACAGTCGTCTGTGTCACTCACTGTATCATTATAGACCTGCAGCAGCAATCAGAGGTCGACCTGGCACCTACCCAGGGTTCTGATCACGTGATCTGCGCTGTCTCTGAAGTAGGTGTGCCAAATCGGAAACAGTGCCTGCTATGTAGTGCTGGATAATAATATGATAAGTTTTGATAGAAGGGTTTGTTTTTATTAACATTCCCTACCTGAAATAGTGTATATTCATTCACCAGATAGCTAAAATTTGAAAGTTGACAGGATGTTTAATCAAATGCATGTGGTTTGCTTCTTTCGGTGATGTAGAAGTTACAAAAACGTGATTTTTTTTATCATAGGGTAGAACAAGGTTCAAATGGTTAAGATTACACGTTGTGGCATATCTAAATCGATGAGTGACTGATATAATTGACTAAAATAATCAGTTAGATACCAAAAAGAAACCATCGTGCCGAACCAATCGCACATCTGTGCTAACGTCTGCTCAGTCATGTTAAAAATTACTCAAGCGACACGAGAAGAGGTTTCTGTGTAGTAACAGTAAACAGTATTGTTGGTAGGATGAATTCTTTGCTGACACAATAGTGTGTTAAATATTTGTGTTCTTCTTGTTGTGTTGTATCTGTCACCTACTGCACAAGATTCACTGTCATGTTAGTGTTATATTATCCTCCATAAGGGCCACAGGTTATCTTGGGCAGCCTCTATATTGCGAATGACCGTATTAGAGGTGTTCCTGTTAATGTGGTAGACAAGGGGAAAATGCTGTGGTACCATCTCGGTCATTCTCCACAAAAGGGTCAAAATAGATTTTACAGGGCAAATGTTCTGCTCTGTCGCAAAATATGTAACACTATAACAGTACCCCCCTGACAGAATGGGTAAGTCTCAGATCTTTCACTAAAGGGTAAAATAACTGCCACTGATCAACAACTGGATGTCTTGCATGGTCAGGTTAACTAGAGCATCCACACAATTTGCTAGTGAATTACATGCCTCTGAACATCTCCACTGGTACGGTACCATGCTCACAGGATAGAGACATCATATTGCTGCTTGCAGGGTGAAAACAGTCTCTCACCAAACCAGTGTACTCATAACAGAGATGTTGCTCTGATTTTCTATGGGGCTCCATATTTTATCTGACAGCACCCGTCATTTCATCCAAAGAAATAGTCATTATTAGGACGGCTTGCACCACGGACCTGTCAATCACTTACTGGAGTGGTGGGTTTGTTACCACCTCTACCCTTCAGCGACAGGGGTGCATGATCATGTGATGACTGTTTAGCCTCGTTTTCATGTCACGTTATCAGTTTACCTGTAGTTTTTTACCTTGATGGTTGACGATTGAGGTCAAGTGACTCCTGTATGCTGACAATGAGTGATATAACTTAGTGCTGTTTGCTGGTGAACAAGACAAGTGAGTTTAAAGGTGTCTGTTAGTTAGCTAAAGTTCTGGTAGGATTTCACTACGAAATAATGTTCACTCCCTCTATGAAATATTGATCTGCCCCTCTATTAAATATTCACCCCCCCAATAATGATATGTTCTTTGTTGACTTATGTAGTTCTTATTTTGTTTTGGCATCATGACATTTTTGTTGACAAACAAATGGTACCACACAAAATAATAATATTTGTATAGATTTGATGTTTGATATTTTATGTTTCTGATACTTTTTCATTTATGTACCCAGTACTGGTCTGCACTACCAATTGTTTCAATTGAGACATGTTATAATTAAAATCATAAGACCTACATAAATGAAAAAGTATCAGAAACATAAAATATCAAGCATCAAATCTATACAAATATTATTATTTTGTGGTACCATTTGTTTGTCAACAAAAATGTCATGATGCCAAAACAAAATAAGAACTACATAAGTCAACAAAGAACATATCATTATTGGGGGGGTGAATATTTCATAGAGGGGCAGATCAATATTTCATACAGGGAGTGAATATTATTTCATAGAGAAATCCTCATACTGGAGCTAATATTTCATGGGGGTGAATATTTAATGTAGATTTAATAGCAATCTGTATTGAAGTATTGTTCCCTGAAATGGTTGCCACTAATGTTGAACCTTGGTACAAGTTGATGGATGTGAGATTCACTGTTTCAACTGTGGTAGAAAGATGACTTGAACAGATGATGTCCAGCAAATGATACTATGGACAACTTACTGTCCATTAGTTACCTGTGATTTACCTCAACCGTACTATCCAGCTGCAAAGTCAAAACGCAGTATCTACAAAAATGAGATTGACTTTTAAAGTCTTTGGTCTACCAGGACAGTTACAGGATATTTCAAACTGCTTTAACTGATGATATGATGCACTAGAACCACCAACCTTTGAAAAAAAATAGAGCAGACAAAAAAAAAATTGATAGTTCAATAATTTTATTTTTATCAATTCTGCTGTTACTGCCTTTTGACTTTGCGCGGCAACAAATAGATCTAGAGATTTGTATATCTATCTGTTCAAAGTATATGTAAGGTGTAACGAGGGACAACTGTGTGTGCACCCTACTCGTAAAAACTCTATTTTGGATAACTAAATAACATAGGCCATCAACGACTCCTTTCCACTAGACATGGTTTTGGGCTTGGGCTTCCAACTCCATTTGTATTTTGACTTTGACATTTCTGCTTCTGCTTCTCTGCGCCAGGTGTTTCTTGGCCTTCCCCTTTTCCTTTTGACCTGAGGTTTCCATGTGAGCTTGTCTTGTGATGTGTTGTGTTGGCTTCCTGAGAGTATGTCCAGCTCCACTTCCTGAGAGTATGGCCTATCCAGCTCCACTTCCTGAGAGTATGGCCTATCCAGCTCCACTTCCTGAGAGTATGTCCAGCTCCACTTCCTGAGAGTATGGCCTATCCAGCTCCACTTCCTGAGAGT
>SDWI01001557.1:63711-74885 GCA_009193005.1 Lamellibrachia luymesi | reverse complement strand
TAATTATATATATATATATATTATATATATATATATAATATTTAGGGTGTCAAGTTGCTACATCTAGTTGCCTAGTTTTTACTTCCATCCATGCAGATCGTTTTACCTGTAATTTGTATTCTTGTATTTTTCATTCATTTTCATTCTTGTATTTGCCAAATAAAAAAAATTCTCAATTTCAACTATGGAGTGATCTTGGCACCCTGTTGCTACATCTAAATGGTTATTATTTGAAACATTGAACATACCAACCATCAAATGTCATAAAGAGAGTCGCACTTTGTCCATCAGCTAGATGCATTAACTGTATTATTGGACAGTATTTTTAATTTATACACTACTGTTGCTTGTCAATATGAGCAATTCATTTAATGTTGTTGCTCTCTGTTGTAGCACCCGCAACTCATCATGGCGACGTCAGTTGTAAAAGTCAACTTCAGTGGGGCCGACTACAAGAACTGGCTGAAGGTTGGCATGGCTCTCCAGTTGACAACCAAAGCAATGACACCATTTTGTGTAGATGTGATTCAATCATTTCACACCTCGCTGAAGACAAGTATTGGGAGCAGTGTGTGCAGTGCTGGATGCACTAATGAGGATATCAAGAAGAAGAAGAAGAAATTCACTTGTAGAAGTAACGTCTGTGACAAGTGGCTGGCAGCCATTGAAGCACAACGAGCTACACGACAGTACTCGGTGGATAACACCACTGTCGCCCTGTGGCCTGTGCACCCATGGCAAATCGCCCAGTACTACATGGGCCCTGGACAAGATGCAACCAATACCAGTCCGTCCCAAACTGACCCAGGTGGAAAGCTGCAGCTTGCTATCAATTGCAAGCAATTTCACCAACTCATCAACATTGACAAAATCAAGGCGGTAAGGTCATGTTGTTACTTCTAATGTTTATGTAATGTGATTTTAATTACCCCCTGGTAACATAACTATTTTCAAAACAATTACAAATTGAGATAGCAATCTAACAGCAACCCAGAAAAGATGTATAAATTACATAGGTAGATAAATAAACTGTTGTATAACTTCATTCAAAAAGGCCACTTGCTGTTGTAACACACAATATACATACATTCAACTGTGACATGTCTCCTCTGTAACACACATTTAACTGTGAGATATCTCCTCTGTAACACACATTTAACTGTGATATATCTCCTCTGTAACACACACACACACATTTAACTGACATGTCTCCTCTGGAACACATTTAACTGTGACATGTCACCTCTGTAACATACGCACATGCGCATGCACACGTGCGCGCGCATGCGCACACACACACACTTAACTGACATGTCTCCTCTGCATCACACACTTAACTGTTACATGTCTCCTCTGTAACACACATTCAACTGTGACATGTCTCCTCTGCAACACACATTCAACTGTGACATGTCTCCTCTGTAACACACATTAAACTGTGACATGTCTCCTCTGCAACACACATTCAACTGTGACATGTCTATTCTGTAACACATATTCAACTGTGACATGTCTATTCTGTAACACATTTAACTGGGACATGTCTCCTCTAACACACATTTAGCTGTGACATGTCTCCTCTGTAACATGTTCTCAAAAGAAATCATGATATTGTTTTCAGGTGAGGACCATCAGAAATGTTGTATTACATTCTCCTTACTTCAACTTTGCTGCTGCTGACATGAAGACACATCTGCAGTGTATGATAGACTTACTACAAGAGTCTGCACTGCAGAAATACACTTCAGCCCGGAATGCAATCATTGAAATCAATCTGGTATGATTAGAGTCAAATGGGGTCACGTGTTGTGTTCTCTGACTATGTTCCAAATCATCGTAATTGTGTGCACTGTGCCCTAGTATACAGTTATAAAAGTTATATAAAAGGTGTGAAAGTTGTAATAGTATGCACTGTGTCCCAGTATACAGTTACAAAAGTTACATAAAAGTGTGAACGTTGTAATAGTAGGCACTGTGCCCTAGCATGCAGTTATAAAAGTTATATAAAAGTGTGAATGCTGTAATAGTAGGCACTGTGCCTTAGTATACAGTTATAAAAGTTATATAAAAGTGTGAACGTTGTAATAGTAGGCACTGTGCCGTAGCATGCAGTTATAAAAGTTACATAAAAGTGTTAACGTTGTAAAAGTAGGCACTGTGCCATATCATACTGTTATAAAAGTTACATAAAAGTGTGAACGTTGTAATAGTAGGCACTGTGCCCTAGCATACAGTTGTAAATTTTTTATAAAAGTGTGAATGTTGTAATAATAGGCACTGTGCCTTAGTATACAGTTATAAAAGTTACATAAAAGTGTGAACGTTGTAATAGTAGGCACTGTGCCCTAGTATACAGTTATAAAAGTTATATAAAAGTGTGAATGTTGTAATAGTATGCACTGTGCCTTAGCATGCAGTTATAAAAGTTACATAAAAGTGTGAACGTTGTAATAGTATGCACTGTGCCCTAGTATACAGTTATAAAAGTTATATAAAAGTGTGAATGTTGTAATAGTAGGCACTGTGCCTTAGCATGCAGTTATAAAAGTTACATAAAAGTGTGAAAGTTGTAATAGTATGCACTGTGCCCTAGTATACAGTTATAAAAGTGATATAAAAGTATGAAAGTATTTTTATTTATATCCCTAAAAAATTGAAAGTGGAGTGTTTGACAAATAAAATGTAAAAAATATTTAGCTTGTAAGCCAAAGGATACGCAACTTTTATCCGCACAGCAGGCCTGTTTAAGTATGTTGCTATATTTAATTTGTGAAGCAATGTTTTTAACAAGTCAAAGACGGATGAAAGCTCTATTTAAGTTTTCTGAAATATTAAATAAATGCATATCCATCAATTTCATTTGATGTGAAATAGTTCCTGCATTTGTTTGGCGTCAGTTTCATGTATCCATTACTGCGAAGTGTCACGCTAACCCATGATACGTCAAGGCATTCGTAACAGCACAGTGCTAGTGCCAACTGGCACCGTAGAGTGTAAACATAAATTAGATTTGCAAAACGTGTATTGGTAAATGTATTGTAGCATACTCGTTGGAACTGGGGGGACTGAACCCCTAATATATTTGGTGGGTTCAAGCTAAGTACATGTTGGCCCCCATATGTTCGCATAAACCATTTTAGGCCCCTCAACCATTTTAGGCCCCCCAACTACACATACACCGATGTGTATGTGTAGTTCATTCAACGAAAACAACTGGAAGTATGTATAAGGAAATTTGGCACATGCCGATATCATGATGGTTCGTTTATAAAACAGTTTAAAACTAGAATTGATGAGTGTTACAAAGGTATGTGATAATAAAAACAACATTCAAAGTGTACGCAATGCTGAAACTTCTGTTTTAGATTGAGAATGCTGATATCGACATCAGTGACGCAGCTGTCCGTCAGCATGAACGCAACATTTGGAAACAATTGATTGTTGACCAAACTACCAACCATAAGGTAAGTATTGAAGTATTTTTTGAAATATTCCTAAAACTTGTGTTTCTAACGTTTTCAAATGCTGTTATCATTCCAACTAGTTCACTGATACTCTTCTGTCATCTTATCAACATAACTACAACTAGTTTTATCACTGATACTCTTCTGTCATCTTGTCAATATAACTACAACTAGTTATATCAGTGATACTCTTCTGTCATCTTGTCAACATAACTACAACTAGTTATATCAGTGATACTATTCTGTCATATTGTCAACATAACTATAACTAGTTATATCAGTGATACTCTTCTGTCATCTTGTCAACATAACTACAACTAGTTATATCAGTGATACTCTTCTGTCATCTTGTCAACATAACTACAACTAGTTATATCAGTGATACTCTTCTGTCATATTGTAAACATAACTACAACTAGTTATATCACTGATACGCTTATGTCATCTTGTCAACATAACTACAACTAATTTTATTACTGATGCTCTTCTGTCATCTTGTCAACATAACTACAATTAGGTATATCACTGATACTCTTCTGTCATCGTGTCAACATAACTACAACTATTTCTATCACTCATGCTCTTCTGTCATAGAGTCAACATAATTACAACTCGTTATATCAATGATGCTCTTCTGTCATTGTGTCAACATAACTACAACTAGTTACATCACTGATGCTCTTCTGTCATCGTGTCAACATAACTACAACTATTTATATCACTGATTCTCTTCTGCCATTGTGTCAACATAACTACAACTAGTTATATCATTGATATTCTTATGTCATTGTGTCAACATAACTACAACTCAGATTATGATTGTTTGTATTCATTGTTAATTGTAAATTTTCAATGGCTCACTAGTTTTTTATTTATAAATACTCAAATTGGCCAATTTCTAATCAACGAAATTGCAATGTTTGTTTTTGTCTGATAATCACACCTGCTTCAATCTCTATAAAATATCATCTGTTTTGCTATTCAGTATGCAGTTCAAATTCTTTAGGTAATTCTACATTCATCATGGAACCCACAATTAATGTCATTATTATTATACCGATATGGCAAGTAGCAGCCAACCTTTCGCTAAAATTAGGCTTCACAGAAATGGATCTTGCTAGCAACTTGGTGACAGTCTTTTTTTACATCCTGCCACCTAGCATATGTTGGTGTATGTTGCAAACACACTGTTACATATGTTACCTATGGATGGACAAACACACACTCACCATCATATGTCCATGGCCACACCTGTCCACACACTCGTATGCCCGCACCGCTGCCCAAATGCCCATCCACCAGCAAGCCCAGTAACATATTGTGTTTTATTCAGGACATCTTAAAGAGTATTACATCTAACAAAGACCTCAAAAATAGACTTGGAGACATCTACACCAAATTGAAAACAGACATGAACGATGTTAGAAGAGATATGGAAGATGTCAGAAGAGATGTGGGTGATGTAAGAAGAGATGTAAGAAGAGATGTGGATGATGTAAGAAGAGATGTGGATGATGTAAGAAGAGATATAAGAAGAGATGTGGATGATGTAAGAAGAGATGTGGATGATGTAAGAAGAGATGTAAGAAGAGATGTGGATGATGTAAGAAGAGATGTGGCCCATTTAACAGGAGGTATGTCATTTTTATAATTGAATCCAATTTGTATATTTATGTCAATATCTGTTTAATTAATCAGTTAATTTGCCATGCTATGTCCTGTTTGTAAGCAATCCAAACATTTCCAAACAAATAATGAAGACATTGTTCAGACTGTATGATTAATTTATGAATATCATCTTGTATTCTGTGTTGACCTCGATTTTCTTTTACCTTTGTAACTGCATTTACCATCTGCAGATTTTTTGGATTGTTCGTTATTTATAAGAATGGGAAGCTAGTACAAGAATGGGAAGCTAGTACAAGAATGGGAAGCTTGTACAAGAATGAGAAGCTTGTAGAAGAATGGGAAGTTAGTACAAGAATGGGAAGCTAGTACAGGAATAGGAAGCTTGTACAAGAATAGGAAGCTTGTACAAGAAAGAGAAGCTAGTACAAGAATGGGAAGCTTGTACAAGAATGGGAAGCTAGTACAGGAATGGGAAACTTGCACAAGAATGGGAAGCTTGCACAATAATGAGAAGCTAGTAGAAGAATGAGAAGCTTGTACAAGAATGGGAAGCTTGTACAAGAATGGGAAGCTAGCACAAGAATGGGAAGCTAGCACAAGAAAGGGAAGCTAGCACAAGAATGAGAAGCTAGTACAAGAATGGGAAGCTAGTACAAGAATGGGAAGCTTGTACATGAATGGGAAGCTAGTAAAAGAATAGGAAGCTTGTACAAGAATGAGAAGCTAGTACAAGAATGGGAAGCTAGTACAAGAATTGGAAGCTTGTACAAGAATGAGAAGCTAGTAGAAGAATGGGAAGTTAGTACAAGAATGGGAAGCTAGTACAAGAATGGGAAGCTTGTACAAGAATGGGAAGCTAGTACAAGAATGGGAAGCTAGTACAAGAATGGGAATTGTCCCACATTCTCATTTTGGGTGCTAAAATTTGTAAAGTCCAGAGAAAGTTACAGTTTAAGGCAGAATTATTCTGAAAGTATAGCAACTAGAAGCCTCCACTATCCCTGACAATAGATGGTAGCAATTTTGACATTGTACTCTATCACAACAATGAAATTCAGACCGCTGAAATCCTTCTTGGAAAAAAAAAATTATTTTCCATTTTCATGCACCTGGTACAGCCATTGTCCTCTGTCCTATTATTCTTTAATTTTATATAGATAATCTGCTATTCAGAATATACTTAAATTCTTATAAAATCTACAGTTCTACAAAATATGTTGAGGCAGCTTACTCGTGGTTGTTATGTTCTTCAGCAGTGATGTTGGTGCCTGTGATAGTATATCAGTGTAGTTTCTAAATGATTATGTGTCACTTTAATAACATTTTGATGCAGACCCAGATGTTGGTTTGTTGCCTGAATATCATTTCCTCTTTGGAGAGTGAAGTGCAGAAACCACAAGTTTAATGGGAATTGTTTATGTCACATGTTGCTGGGATGTGTTATGTTTTTATATCATCTTAAATTAAAAGACCTATCTTCATTTAAACAGTTGTGTTATAATGAATGTTTCTGAGTTAACTTTGTGTGCTACTACTGTAGCACATGAATGTTGTGTTTGTTACAATGTCATTACAAACATTACAGGTCAGCCAATCAACGTGTACATCATTACAACAGGCCCATCCGAGGCCGCACAGCAAGTTGAGACAGACATGTCTAGGACATTCTGTATTGTCAAAGAAAATCAGAATCAGATTCAGATCATCGAGGCATTATCCATATCTCCAGAAATTATCGACGCTCTCAAAAGCATTGTGACGTCTGGTCGTATAATTACTGACACTAACCATGGGAGCATCATACTCTCTGTTATGTGTCCAACACTCGAGGCACTAGATGACCTACATGAACTGTGCACCAGTGGTCAGCTGACTCGCATGTTTACCAGAGCATACATAACTGATGAATATCGCCACCAGAATGTTGCAATCAGTGTGACTGTTGATGAGAGAGAATGGCAACAGTGTAGGATGCAACTGCTTTCAACAGGTGAGACACTGAACGATTTGTTTTGCAATGTGAAAGATCTCGACGAGATCTTTAAGGAAATATATACCTTTCCGATAATCATATAAAAATAAAAGGTCCCACGTCCCTTTGAAGTGTAAAAACAGCCAAACTAAGCTTTCCCAAAAAATATTTTGTGTTTGAGAAAGCTATTATTTAAAATTTAGTAATTATAATTCACTGTTTGAAGTTTCTTATGTTAAAGTAAACTTTCCGATGTGTGTCACAAATTATAATATAGGCCCTTACGATAGCTGCTCCTTAACTTATTTTGTTTGTTAATAAACCCATTTTATTGTTACGCCCAATACCTAGCTCCTGCACCAATATTTCAATACTACAAATTAATAATTTTAAAAAATTTACTTTTTTAGAAAGGAGAATATAATCAAATTTATGATGAATGTGTTATTCCATAGCAGTTATTTGAATAAGTGCCTTTACTTTAAATCTTGTGTTGTCCAAAACCTTTAACTGGTTACACCCGGTACCAAACTTTGTTGAGACATAACTAATGAAAATAAATATTTAAAAATTTACAAATATGTAAATCACAATAATTATTATATATTTAAATGCTTTATCATAACACAACAAGTGAGACTCATTTAGATGAATGTTCAGCATTTCACCAAAACTGTTACGCCCAGTACCAAACTAACCACCTGTTGCCAAAACGTGTAAAATAACAACACAAGTCCAGCGTAGATTGAAATAGGCCAAGGAATGACTTGCCTCTGTAAATTGCCGCCTCCATCACCCAGGATCACAAACTTTGAAGAAAAGAAATGTTAGTTGTTTTTAATAAAATGTGTACACTACTGCCAGTCAAGTAAGGGATTTTTGTTGTACAGTAAAATATTTCAGGAGTAGAACAAATTGTTTTTTCCTTAGACCATTAGAGTAGACTACTCTACTATTAGTAAAAAAAATTATTTTGCAATTACTGGTCCACAAAGAATTTGTCTACTGCCACAATGTTTATATTAACATGTCAGTGTACAATTTAATAGCACAGGTCAGGTCTTTAGGTCTTTCCGATTTACACATAAATCTCCTGCATTTGCATTTCTGAAACTTGGCATGTATGCATGTGTTAACCCAAATACACATGAGCTAATAACATGTAAATTAAAACAGGTTGTATCCGTGCAATGGTAAATTTTTACTTTATAGTATTTTTTCAAGTAAGTATGCCATGTATAAGTATCTCAGAACTGAAGTAAATGCAGCAGGGTACCAGAATGTTATTCTGACCAAATATCCAAGAAATGCGCACTATTGGCCCCCAAGGATGCACGGTTTTACAGCTTCGCTTAGCCTAAGTACAAAATTATCCCATGAATTGAGCGATAGTACAATTTTTCACAGGCCGCTGCAAGATGAGCTTTGTCATTGTGCAATAAAGCATACCAGTTTATGCGCATGCCATGATGCTTCCAAAACCAGATGTGTGGAAAGAAATCAACCAGACGCCTAATTTCCTGATTAACTTCATCACCAAAGCAATGTAATTTTGTACGAAGAGGGTGGCGCTCAGTGCGACCCAATTTACTGCCCTGTGGAACGACTCAGTGACCCAATTGGCAAATTACCACATGGGTGATGCCGTCTTGCAAAATTAAATTCCAGGCAACCGACAAAATATCCTGGGCTAATTTAACCGGGTCGCAAGCCGAGAAATCGACCATCTCGCGGTCAATGCCGCCATTATAAATTGTGTGGCATCAACAGTATTGATCAAAGCGCTTCACAAAACTGTGTCCCACGAATAGAACCTTTGTGGGGGGACTTTGCACGCGACTGTACTGCCATAGCCATGTAAGTTTGAACCACACTACAATGTTTAAATGAGCATCTACTCACAGTTGCCTTACACACCATCACCATTCGAGAAAAAATTAATATATCGACCTTACTAATTTCCTCCTTACTTATATGTGTAGAGACGTGTCTTTAAAATATGATTACCAAAAAACATACTTTGTCTTTGATATATTGTGAGATAGACTGTTTACTACAAATCATACACGTAACTTTTCTAATTCAATATCTGTCGATCATACAAGATCATTTATATCACTATTACTGTAGAACATGAAGACTTGAAAGAATTTCCAAATGTAAAAACACGACTTCCCTCGATGGTGATTTCTCTTGAGTGACTGATTGATAACTATCTTCCAACATGGCTGGCGTTGGACTAGTCCATTGTCTGGGAAAGACAGGTTACTTTACAAATTCCTCACAGATACATAAAAACACTTGTGATAGACCAGAAATTAGCATTGATGCTGATATCAAATTATCATTACTTTGTTTGACTGGGTGCAGTATCTCCGTTGTTGATATTTGTCAATAAAGATATTGTCATAACTGATACTGACTTGTTTGTTGGAGGATCTAGTTGCCAACTGTCAAAACATGAATTCAGTTCATAGCAACCAGAACATTCCACAGCACCAGCTGCTCCAAACACAGTAGAACAAATCCCTGGCTTTTGGAAATTGTAAAAAGTTATATTAATTTAGTCATAAAATGGGGGATATACCTAAATTCCTAAAGGCACTTTCCAAAACCAGTTTGCGGAATTTTGCAGGTAGATGTCAGGCCACGTGACATCAATTTGGCCAAACAAACCAACTTCACCTACGCCGATTCATACTAGGCACTTCATTTTTAGTAAGATTTAGATCACGCAAAAAACGGCAATTCTGACGGTGCAACTGACATAAACTTAATCGGTTCAAGTCATTCCGTACATGTACAAGTCAACAACGCGGTCACAGTCACAAAAACGAAGTTAGTAGCGACAGTGAGTTGTGTCAAACCAGGTCTGTTTTATTGGCCGAAGCCTTCAGATTCACGCCGCAGTAAACAAATGCCCCTGATCAAAAACCTCAAAAATAACATCAATGTAAATGCATTTACAACAGTTTTGCTTTGCTAGTACCATGCATATTTATTGATCAAACTGTTTTTAATTTCCATGTTTAGTTTGTAGAACTAAACAGTAGACATGCACAGTCATCGAGTCTAGCCTAGCCTTAGCCTAGGCTTGGAAGTTGGACCAAAGGCCTACTTTGTCTTTTTCATTACTCGGTGGTTTGATTAGGAATATTTTTAGTACAGCTGTCTCACGTTGTTTTTTGCCCCACTGCAACATATAAGCTTTTAACGTATGCAGATGTTCTGCGTTGCTGTGGAATGACAATGTTTGTTGATGTTCATTTGGCCAGACACACCGACTCAAGCAAAATGTCAAATCGCTTGGGGCTTCTTTGCCAGTAATATAATTAGTTTTTATTGTAGGGTAGCCAATAACATTATTTGTTAATGCATTCCAAACTACTAATACAACTGTTTGTTATCATATATCACGATTTCTGGAATATTTGCATATGATCTTTAAGTAGTAAGTTAGTAGTTTACTGTCTTCCTTTTGCATTCGCTGGGGCGGCTTATGTGTCAGTTGATTTTTTTCCACACTAGGTAAATGGGAGAGTAGAAGCAGTAGGTGGAAGGAGAAACTTCAGAAGCTGCTAACGTTCTGTGGAGAGCACCCAGATCAGTTGGTACGTGGAATCAGGGGCCAGATCTGCATGTGCCCAAAAAAACGCTTCTTGGTTGCTAAAGGGTAAGTACTATTTCCACAGTAACAATGGCTGTCACTTGTAAATGAGTTTGTCAGGTAGCTCACTACTTTATATGCAATGATATAGTCTGATATGATGGCAAAATATCAACCATACAATGCACATGTGTGAGGCCTGCCGGTGAAAGCAGTCACTTGTTGCAGATCCTAATTACATTGTACGAGGCGATTTACAATTATATGTCGATATTGACGATTTTGAAATTATGACAAAAACTGAAAACTTGCAAATGGGTGTAAATAACACTTTATGCAATAACCAACACAAGTCCGATGTAGGAGAGAATTGAAACGGGCCAAATAAATGACGTTTTTTATTGCAAAGTGGACTGCTTATCACGCAGCCACTTTGGGAAGAACATTAACAGGAATGTGAGCTCCTCTAAGCAAACCCGACAGGAACTGAACACATGTACAG
>SDWI01001557.1:32992-63401 GCA_009193005.1 Lamellibrachia luymesi | reverse complement strand
CACTCGTTCTCACAGAGGACAATAAATGAATGGAACAAATTGTCTACAGATTGTGTAACTGCTAGCAGCGTGAATATGTTTAAAAACAAGGTTGACACATATCTCAGGAGGGCGGGTTATAAGTAGATGAACATTGTTGGACTCTCGATAAGCCAATGGCTTCCTTGTCCACTTGCCATCTGGGCCTTTGGCTTGGATGGCAAATCTTGTTAAATCTTGTTAAATAATAGGCACTGTGCCTTAGTATACAGTTATAAAAGTTATATAAAAGTGTGAACGTTGTAATAGTAGGCACTGTGCCGTAGCATGCAGTTATAAAAGTTATATAAAAGTGTGAATGTTGTAATAATAGGCACTGTGCCTTAGTATACAGTTATAAAAGTTACATAAAAGTGTGAACGTTGTAATAGTAGGCACTGTGCCCTAGTATACAGTTATAAAAGTTATATAAAATCAACGAAAACAACTGGAAGTATGTATAAGGAAATTTGGCACATGCCGATATCATGATGGTTCGTTTATAAAACAGTTTAAAACTAGAATTGATGAGTGTTACAAAGGTATGTGATAATAAAAACAACATTCAAAGTGTACGCAATGCTGAAACTTCTGTTTTAGATTGAGAATGCTGATATCGACATCAGTGATGCAGCTGTCCTTCAGCATGAAAGCAACATTTGGAAACAATTGATTGTTGACCAAACTACCAACCATAAGGTAAGTATTGAAGTATTTTTGAAATATTCCTAAAACTTGTGTTTCTAACGTTTTCAAATGCTGTTGTCATTCCAATTAGTTCACTGATACTTTTCTGTCATCTTATCAACATAACTACAACTAGTTATATCACTGATACTCTTCTGTCATCTTATCAACAAAACTAAAACTAGTTTTATCACTGATGCTCTTCTGTCATCTTGTCAACATAACTACAACTAATTATATCACTGATGCTCTTCTGTCATCTTGTCAACATAACTACAACTAGTTTTATCACTGATGCTCTTCTGTCATCTTGTCAACATAACTACAACTAGTTATATCACTGATGCTCTTCTGTCATCTTGTCAACATAACTACAACTAGTTATATCACTAATGCTCTTCTGTCATCTTGTCAACATAACTACAACTAGTTATATCACTGATGCTCTTCTGTCATCTTGTCAACATAACTACAACTAATTTTATCACTGATGCTCTTCTGTCATCTTGTCAACATAACTACAACTAGTTATATCACTGATACTTTTCTGTTATCTTGTCAACATAAGTACAACTAGTTTTATCACTGATGCTTTTCTGACATCATAACTACATCTAGTTATATCACTGATAATCTTCTGTCATTGTGTCAACATAACTACAACTAGTTATATCACTGATATTCTTATGTCATTGTGTCAACATAACTACAACTAGTTATATCACTGATATTCTTATGTCATTGTGTCAACATAACTACAACTCAGATTATGATTGTTTGTATTCATTGTTAATTGTAAATTTTCAATGGCTCACTTGTTTTTTATTCATAAATACTCAAATTGGCCAATTTCTAATCAACGAAATTGCAATGTTTGTCTTTGTCTGATAATCACACCTGCTTCAGTCTCTATAAAATATCATCTGTTTTGCTATTCAGTATGCAGTTCAAATATTCTTTAGGTAATTCTACATTCATCATGGAACCCACAATTAATGTCAGTATAATTATACCGATATGGCAAGTAGCATTTATCACAACAGCCAACTTTTCATTAAAATTAGGCTTCACAGAAATGGATCTTGCTAGCAACTTGGTGACAGTCTTTTTCTACATCCTGCTACCTAGCATATGTTGGTGTATGTTGCATACACACTGTTACATATGTTACCTATGGATGGACAAACACACACTCACCATCATATGTCCACACACTCGTATGCCCGCACCCCTGCCCAAATGCCCACCCACCAGCAAGCCCAGTAAGATAATGTGTTTTATCCAGGACATCTTAAAGATTATCGCATCTAACAAAGACCTCCAAAAAAGACTCAGAGACGTCTACACCAATTTGAAAACAAAAGTGGACGATGTTAGAAGAGACGTGGAAGATGTCAGAGCAACAGTGAAAGATGTCAGAAGAACAATGGAAGATGTCAGAAGAGATGTGGCCCATTTAACAGGAGGTATGTCATTTTTATAATTGAATCCAATTTGTTTAATTTTTTACTTAGGCTATTTTATTCCTTTTGGAAGATTATATTTATGTCAATATCTGTTTTATTTCTCATAATTAATTAATCAGTTAATTTGCCATGCTATGTCCTGTTTGTAAGCAATGACATTTCCAAACAAATAATGAAGACATTGTTCAGACTGTATGATTAATTTATGAATATCATCTTGTATTCTGTGTTGACCTCGATTTTCTTTTACCTTTGTAACTGCATTTACCATCTGCAGATTTTTTTGATTGTTCGTTATAAGAATGGGAAGCTAGTACAAGAATGGGAAGCTAGTACAAGAATGTGAAGCTAGTACAAGAATGTGAAGCTAGTACAAGAATGGGAAGCTAATACAAGAATGGGAAGCTAGTACAAGAATGGGAAGCTAGTACAAGAATGGGAAGCTAGTACAAGAATGGGAAGCTAGTACAAGAATGGGAAGCTAAAGACCCTCCAATTTATGCACAGTTCTCTGAGACCTTCCGATTTACGCATAAATCTCCTGCATTTGCATTTCTGAAACTTAACATGTATGGTATTGATGATGTCAATACACCAGACATAACTCAGGGCTGTCATTTAAGATATTTTCTGGTACTTCTGATAGTCTTGATTGGACAAGATAATTTGTAAAGTGACATATATTAACATAAAGTTGTCATGTGCTTCATTCGTATTGGTAGTGGATAATACAGATGAATAATCAGCCCTAGCCAACAGATTCCTCAATGTTAAAATGTAACTTATTTTTAATTTGGTGAACTTGATTGTATATTTATTGTTGTCAAGGAGGTGTACTATATATTAAATGAAATATTCCGAAATGATCAGCTATATCTGTGATAACAATCCCAGATTCATAATTAGGATGAGCATGGTTAGAATATAAATGGTCTATAACAGTTGCAGAATCGTGTGTTATTCTTGTTGGTTTGGTTATATATGGGAAGTATCCTTGTGCTATTACATTGACTATGAAGTCATTGTTTTTTTGATGACTGTCAAAGTTTAATAACTTTAATATTTATTATTTAATGTCAAATAGGCTGTTTTATTTTCATTTGCGATTTTATCATGGATTTCTAATATTTTACTCATAAATAAATCAAGGTCTGCACGGGGAGGAGAGTTGGGACGGTAAATTACACCCACTATTATAGGTTTATTTATTTAAAAAAACGTAGATTAAAATACATGAGGAATGAATATTGAGAGATCTTCGCGTTTGAAGTATATGAATCTTTCATTGATATATGTGATAAACTGTGATAACCATTTATATTGTACCATAGGATGTCTTAAATGTTAAATACTTCTGTTAGCCTGATTAAATCTAATGTGAGACCATTTGAAGACATATTAAAAAGTAATTCTTCTGCAGAATACTAATGGGCCTCTAAACTAGGACAGTTGATACAGAACATTGACAAATATATATATCTAGAATTAAATGATTTAAAAATTCAACTGAAGTAAAATATTTGCAAACATTTGTATTCACAGAAAAGGGAGAATCGATATAATGTTTCAGATTGGTTAGCTTCTTTATATAATGATATATATATATATATATATCCTTCTTTAGATATGGTCTCCACACTTGCATACAGTATTCTAAATGAAGTCTGACTATTGATTTATGCTGAGGTATAATTAGATTTTGTCCTTGTATTTTAAGTTTCTCCTAATCAACCCAAGAATTTGATTACCCTTTGAAGCTGCAATACCACACTGCTCTGAAACTTTCATATAAGCACTATTGTTACCCCTAAAATCCTTTTCTTTTACAGGAGTACCTAGAACAATATTTCCCATATTGTTTAAATCCAAGTTCCTGTGTCCTGTATGTGGTAATGAACTAATATCCTCTCTGGTAAACACTGAACTGAAGTAACCATTTAGGTCTTCCGCCATTAAAAACATTCATGTCATCCAGTAATTGACCTGTTTTACAATTTAGAACCTAATATTATGTAATACTACAAGGATAGATTATAAAGGGTGCAAATATTCTGTTCAGTGATTTTATCTGAGCATGAAAATGAAGGATGTACCAACTATATTCTACACTCTAATACACACATTTATGTCTGCCAAATTGCTGCAGTGTAAAGGTTCAGGTTTTAAGATGTTTCGTTGAGTCACCAATACACACCTTGCTATTTGAATGCCGTCTTTATATCAACTAGTATCGCTATCAGGTGAACAAACATGAAACAGTAGGTACCAGTTAGAGGGTACCAGTTAGAGGGTACCAGTTAGAGGGTACCAGTTAGAGCAGTGGTTCTCAAACTTTTTGCATCATCACCCCTTTTTCATAGATTGACTTCATGACGACCCCACATTCCTACTGATTTCAAAATAACTACTATTTACTTTAAAACCAATGGTGAGAGAAGAATACGCCTTTATTTGAAGTCACACTTTTACAGACGTTGCCGAAAGAAATGTCAGTTTTTATCAATTCAGAGAGATGGGTGATGCTGTAACACATCGAAACTTCTTGATTCTGGGTTATTTAAAGTCAAATTTTATAGACGTTGCACAAAGAAATGTTAGTTCATATCAATTCAATGATAAGAGTGATGCGTAACATCGAAAAGCTTCTTGATTCTGGGTTTTGTTACTGTGAGAGCACATCAGAGGTCATGCTCCACCTGCAGCCTGTTTTGTTACTGCGAGAACACATTGGAGGTCATGCTCCACCTGAATCTTCTTGGAGTTCTAGTAGCTCTGTCTGAGCAGCACCATTGTCATCAGGTTTATATGTTTCTGGGGCAGTGAATGGGTCCCTTAATAGCCAAGATGTTTCACTTGATATTTCTGGGTATCTTGTGAACTGCGCCAATCAAGGTCTTCGGCTTCAAAGAATTTAGAGAGTTTCTCCAACACATCTTCGCCTTTGGTTGTTAACTTGAGGTAATCACAACATAGGAATTCTTCCTTCAAGTCGCCAATGTGAACGTATCTGACGAACACCATCAGTTGAGAGCAGGACTGAACATCAGTAGATTCATCGAGTTGGATGCTGAACAAACCAGCATTTTTTATTTCCTGGATCACCTGTTCTTTGATATCCAGAGAAAGCTCACATATTCTGCAGCGGACACTATCGCTTGAATGGGAAATGACACATACTTTTTACTGCACTCTTCTCCCCCAAGACAAGTTTGACCATGGTCTTAGCACAAGGTACAAGCTCCTCGATAGTGTGAGTTTTTTCCTTGCTATTTCCAAGGAGACAAGAAATGATGCCTCCACTCCTGCAGCGTTTTGTTGATTGATGGAGCCATCAGCATCAAATCTTATGTTCACTTTACAAATTGTTACGACCATCCTTTGTTCACTGTTTCATATGTATATATGATCTAAACAAGAATCTTAAATCGGGTTGTAATACAGTATTACTGTATTGCATTTTCAAATGTTTACAATCATTTCTATATCTCCCTTGATATATATATTTATTTAAACAATGTTAAAAGAATATTGCATCCACTATATTTTTTTTACTGTTAGTCATTGCATCTATGCAGAGGTTTCATGGCCTTCATTAGGCTTATAATGTTCCTCCTGTTAGTTGCACTAAATCACATTCATGTGTGGTATTTCTGTGATGTTTACATGGGGCCAACACACCCCATTTTCTTTCTTCCTACCACCTCACCTCCACATAACTTGAACTTCCATCACCCATTTATGATATTCATAATTTTCTACATATTCATGTCACTTAGCCAATCCTACCCTTGCTACTGTTCTGAAATATGCACGGAGCTGACAAACTCCATCTTCTTTGTTTTCCATGTTGCACCTGGCTTATGCCACCTTGACTATTCTTTCAGTGTGTGTAAGATATCACACAAGCTGAATTTTTGTTTTATATACCTATTTTTGTTGACAATTACTCTATTGTGTATTGTAATCCATTTTGTGAAAAATGTGTACAATTTATATGTGACACTGTGTGTATTTGACATATGTCATATAACTATTCAATTATTTACTTGTGTTCTTTCAAATGAAAGTAAAACAAATATTATGCATGAAAGGCAAAGTTACAAATACAACAATGTGCTATTATAACTGTTCACTAAATATGGTACTAAAAAAATTATTCACTAGGATAATGTTACAACATTACATGTTTAAAAATAATATGCTGGAAAATGTCGAACGATGAGCGTTTCCTGAGCAATTTTGGAGGTTTACAAGCAAATTCTCTTAATCGTGTTAAAAAATTACAACAGTGATTCCTTGGATGGAGAACCCATAACATTTAAACACTTTGTATATTGATGATGACAAATTAATTGATCAACTCAAAAGGAAACGCAACACTCACAATTTTAAACCTTAATTAATCAAAGTCTCAATGCAAAAATTTACAAAATCAAAATACTTGTGGAAAAGTTAAAATATAATCACTGCTTTTTTTGGCGATGTGTCTCCAGGAAACATGGTTGTCCGATAAGTCTGATACTTCCTTGCTAAGATTAGATGGTTATAACTTGATTTCACAAGGCAAAATCTGCACAATGCTCAGAGGTCTTGCTATATACCTAAGTGACAACTATAACTATAAATTATTATCTCTTATCTCTGAAATATGGGAAAGTCAATTTATTGAAGTATCTGGAAACAAATCTGTATGTATTTGTACTGTATTTCTGATCATCAGCCATACTTCATCATCCTTGACCTCATACGTACTCATAAATATGTGTCTAAATTTATCAAATCAAATTCATAGGATTTAAACTCTATTATCAATTTTAAAAGGGCTATCGTTTCATCCAACATAATTAAGAAATTAAACGGTGATCGAATATCTGATCCAAATGCCAGTTATAACATTCTAGATAATGTTTTCCAATGGTGTAAAGATGTATACTTACCTACAAAAATGTAACAAATATAGACATAAAAAATCAAACTGGATTGCTAGTGCTATAGTGAGATTGATCTCTATTAGAGATCAAATGTACAAATGACTTAACAAATGCCAAATGCCGACGGTTTTAAAACCAATCTACGCAACTACAACAATATACTTAAGAAAAGCATTAACCTTGCGAAGAAAACATTTTATCAATCCAGTTGTGAAAGTATGGAAATAACATAAAGAAAACATGGTCAACAGTCAAAGAGAGTATTGACAAAACCAGTCAGCAAAACAATTACCTGGATCTTTTAGTATTAGTGGGGAGCGGTGGTCTAATGGTTAGAGCACCCGCCAGTCGATCGAGAGGACGGTGGTTCGATTCCACCTCCGCCGTTTCGAAGCTTGGGCAATTTCGTTCACCCCACTTTGCCCGTGTCTTTCGGAAGAGACACTAAAAGCCGTTGGTCCAAACTCCTGCGTTAGCTCAATATTGGGCTGTTTGGAGTATAACTACATGAGACATGATGGACTTACTGTAACTGACAAACGTGTTATTGCAAACAAATTTAGCGACTTCTTCACTAGCATTGGTTCAAAATTAGCAAATAAAATTTAAAATGTAAACACTACCTACAACTATCTAAAAAATCCAAGTAGGCATGCCTTTCGATTTAAACTAGTTGACGAAGAAACTGTCTGTAAAATAATTGATATGCTACAGCCTATATTAAGTTGTAGTATTGATGATATGTCAGTTAAGCTTTTCAAAACAATTAAAACGGAAATATACAAACCAATTACTTTAATAATCAATCAAATGTTAGCGACTGGCATACTTCCAGACAATTTGAAACTTGCAAAAATTATACCACTATAAAAAAGACGACAATACCATTCTCGACAATTACAGACCCATATCTATCTTACCTGCCATCTCAAAAATGTTTGAACACGTTATCTTTAATCAACTTCAAGACCACTTTCATTCTAAACAGCTATATTATAGCAGCCAATACGGCTTCAGGAAACAGCAATCTACAGAACTTGCTGCTCTTGAACTGATTGACAGGACACTGCAGAGCATGGATAAAGGAGAATCCCCAATAAACAATTACCTTGACTTATCGAAAGCTTTCAATACACTCGACCATGAAATCCTGTTATATAAATTAAAATACTACAGTTTGAATGCAACAGTTTTGCAATTATTAAAGTTATTTATCTAAACGAACACAGTATGTGGAATATGACAACATCAAATCTGATATAGGTTATGTCACTACCGGAGTTCCACAGGGGTCAATCCTAGGGCCCCTCTTATTATTTATATAAATGACAACGTATTTGCGAGTACTGTTTTCAAATCTATAATATATGCAGATGACACAACACTGTATAGTACATTAAATAGTCTTCAAGATTCAAACAAACGACAAAATCTTAATGAAATCATAAATTATGAATTGTCCAAGATAAGCACATGGTTAAAGGCGAATAAGTTATCTTTAAATGTAAATAAATCTAAGTTCAGGGTTTTCTGTACACCACAGAAAAAGATACGACTGCCAACTTTGTATATTGATGGATCAGAATTGGAATTGTAGAAGTGTTCAACTTTCATGACATTACAATTGGTAAATACTTAAATTGGAAGAGACACAAATAAATTAGCAAAATATATCGATGTTATGAATAAGTTGAAAATATACTACCGCAAAATATAATGTTAGTTATATATAATTCTCTTATTTTGTCACACATAAATTATGCTGTATTAACTTGCGGTTACCAGTTTGGTCAGATTTACAAAATTCAAAAAGTTATAAGAGCAATCACTCGAAGTAAGTACAACGCCCATACTGAACCTATTTTTAAAGAACAAATTTTTTTTTAAATAGAACACATTTACAAAATACAGCATTTAAAAAAAATTCTATAAGTATGTAACCAACAACTTGCCAGAGTATTTTCAGGCCATGACCTTTATCTATCATTCTGAAATTCATAGCCATTATACAAAGCACAGTAATTTCAAGAACGAATTATGAATATACAAAGAGATGCATTCTGTTAAATTTAGTATATATCCTAAATGACACTCCGAACATAATTAAAGATAAATGTCGCACACATCTTCTGCATGGGTTCTTCATTTATGCAAAACAAAACTATTTAAACAAATACAAAACATATTGCCATATTCCAAATTGTTATGTATGCAAATTACACAACCAAGATTAAACTTTTCCAAAAGCGTGACCCTCCAAAATGCATAAATTGCAGTGGTATTAACTCGTACAAAAAATCATGAAACTGCAACAAATACCTAGTATTATGTTTTTCAATATTACACTGTCACTTCATCTATTTGTATGAAATTGCAAATTATATAAGAATATGTTTGTGGGTATACATGTATGTATATGCATATTTTTTTCACTCGACAAGTGTTGCATGGCTGCTGCGCCACATCTGTTTTGTCATTATATTATCTTTTTTTCTGAAGTCCTGTTTAGGCAGGCGAACAAATTTTAAATTAGATTCCCAATATAATTATATATTTTTTCTATATTAAACATAAGGTGGCTCTCACGCTAGCGACATATGCTTTGTCTTAGTGAGAGTCTCCATTGAGACTACAACTACAATATTGATTTATTGCAAATTAAAGAAAATGCAATATTTGGCGAATATTTTATTCTGTTGTTGCTCAAGGTTTTTTCCCTAAAATTACACTACCCACCAGGCTCTCAAGCAGAAACTGTACGCTCATAGACAATTTCCTATGTAAGCTATCACATGGCTTCTCACAGCAACTGTTGGTGTATTAATAAACACAATATCAGATCACCTACCATACTTCATTTTTTTAGATTATCTAGAGCCAAAGCGTGTAGATGCCACTAAATCGATTAGAATCCAAACTTGGAATACAAAATCAATATAAATTTAAATCAGAAATAAATGATGCAGGTATTTGTTACATGCTAAACACAACTAACCATGCCAATCCAAATGACAATCTCAACATTCTTAATGAAGTGATATCCAAAGCAAAAGATAAACATTTGCCAATTCATATGATCAAATTCAGTAAGCATAAACACAGCAAGTCTCAATGGATCACAAAAGGTATAATCCGGTCAATTGCTTACAAAGACAAATTATATATGAAATTAAAACAAACACCTACAGATTCTGATCAATATATAAATCATAAAACTAACTTTGCCACTTACCATAGAATTATGAAAAAATTAATTTGTAATGCCAAAAAAACACTATCAAAATCGATTTGAAAAATGTAAGAATGACATTAAACAAACACGGTGTACCATCAAAGAAGTTATTAATCGGACTTCAAAGAAATTGGAATTTCCTGATCACTTTCTGATTGACAATAAATTGATAATTGATACCAGTGTCATTGCTAACAAATTTAATTATTTCTTTACAAATGTAGGACCTAAGCTAGCAGCTGAAATAACTAATACAGACAACGCAAATTTCATGGATTACCTACACAATCCGATATTACATAATTTCACATTCAAACCAATTTCTGAAGGTACTACCATAAGCATATTAGATAACTTAAAACCTAAACCTAGTTGTGGCAATCATGGCATTTCCACTAAATTATTAAAAGCAATAAAACAAGAAATTTGCAAACCTCTCACCATCATAATTAATCAGTCACTAGCAACTGGCATTTTTCCTGACCCCCTAAAATTTGCAAAAGTAATACCACTTTATAAAAAAGGCGACAGGACATTACTTGATAACTATCGTCCAATCTCCATATTACCATCAATCTCAAAAATCTTTGAAAGAGTAATGTTCAATAAAATTCACGTGTACTTCTCATCTCGTAGTTTATACTACAATGGACAATATGGTTTTAGAAACACTCCACTCAATTAGCTGCACTTGAACTTATCGACAGAATATCTCAGGATCTTGATCAAGGTATCACTCCAATAAATGTATACCTTGATTTGTCAAAAGCATTTGACATCCTTGACCGTAATATTCTTTTATCTAAATTACAGTTTTATGGGTTTACAAATTCGGCACTAAAATTGTGCAAAAACTACTTATCAGACAGGAAACAGTTTGTTCAGATTAATAATGCTAAATCTTTCGAAGCCGATATAACAATGGGTGTACCCCAAGGTTCAATATTGGGTCCTTTATTGTTCATTATATATACGAATGATATCATCCACTCTAGTAATTCATTTCAGTTCATAATGTTTGCAGATGACACCACCTTATTCACTACACTAAATTCTAATGAACACTACAGTATTCACAATGAAAGACTAAACAACGAATTAGAAAAAATAAGTATTTGGCTCAAAGTGAACAAACTTTCACTAAATGTAAAGAAAACAAAAGCCATGATATTTCATATGCCACAAAAAAAAGTTCAGCTTCCTCTCCTTCGAATAGCTGAATCAAATATTGAATATGTAGATAATTTTTATTTTCTCGGTATCACTATTAACAAACACCTAAATTGAACTAGTCATGTAGATGCACTGGCTTCCAAAATATAAAAAACCATAGGAGTGTTAAGTAGTCTCAAACACATCCTATCAATCAACATCCTGAGAACAATTTATAACTCCCTAATCGTATGCCACCTCAATTATGGAGTGTTGGTCTGGGGGACTCAGAGTAATCTAAATAATAAAATTGTCAAATTACAGAAAAGGGCAGTTAGAATTATAACTTCTAGTAATTACCTGGCTCACAGTGAACCAATTTTTAAGAAACTTTACCTCTTAAAGCTTGATGACATATATAGAATTCAACTACTCAAATTTATTTACAAATTGATCAACAAGCAGCTGCCTGATTATTTAAATCAAAACCTACTCTTATACAATACCCAGTGCCATCAACATGCCACTAGGGCAGGCACAGATGTATTTATTCCTAGAGTCAATCACGAATTCTCAAAAAGAAACATCAGGTTCAGCATAGCAAAGATATTTAATAATTATCCTGATATCATTATTAATAAAATATTCACCCACAGTATCCATGGATTCTCCACCTATACTAAAAGATACATTATTGAAAGGTATCAAAATGCTTGTACTATTATTAACTGTTATATATGTAGAACATAATTAACTTAAATCCCTATGTATACGTCACCTTGTAGTTACTAGCTAATTATATCTTGGCAGATTAAATGTTGTCTTTAAAATAATTTTATTGTAATGTCTATTGATGCATTTTTTTATTTTATTTTTTGCTTATTATATGTGTATATGTGCACATGTATATGTCAGCCACTGTATGAACTTTTGACTGTAATCTTTACTATGGCATATTCATGTATTATTAGCTAAATTACTCTGTAAATGTATTATTACTATTATTATACTGCAATTATTATTCAAGGTGGCTCTCGTGGTAGCGGCATTTAAATGCCTTAACGGGAGTCTCCTGACCTATTGTATATACTAAATTATAATATGTACTTGTAATTATTGGTCTAATAAATTTCATTTCATTTCATTGACTATATACTATATACACTTATATCATTCTATATGTGTATGGATTTTGTTTGATACTAGTCAAAACTAAAATTATTCTCTCTCCTTCTCCCTCTCCCCTCCCTCCCTCCCTTTAACGATGCCAGAACTTTGTAGCAAATCACACATTGGGGTTTTACAACTCCTTTCTCATATATGCGTATAAAACCGAAATGAAGTTAGCTGTCCAGACATGCGTTTCTTGCTAGAGGCCATGCTGTCTTGATCACTACACCTGCAAAAATTGGAAATCAAATATAATGTTTAGCATACTTGGAATGTAACAACAATTTATTAACTAAAACATCTCCATAGCTGTCAGATCACCTTAAAGTAGCATTACCACCTGAAAAATGCATTAACTAAGCATTTCTTCTTATGCTGCAAGCAGCTCCTTCTTCTGAATTAAATGGTTTATTCCATTTAAATTGGACAACTAATGGAAAAGTTAAATTTGTAGAAAACAATAACGTGCTCAAATTTGCGGATGACACAAAAGTGTTTAGAAAGGTTACTGATAGTGATAAACAACATTTACAAAACGATCTAGACAGATTAGTGAAATGGTCTGAGAAATGGCAGATGTTAAATTTTGGGAAATGTAAATACAGGACATGGGAACTTGGATGTAAACTATTAAATGGGAGATACTGTTCTGGGTACTACTGTAAAAGAAATGGCTTAGGAGTTACAATAAGTGTTGATATGAAAGTTTCAGAGCAGTGTGGTATTGCAGCTTCAAAGGGTAATAAAATTCTTGGGTTGATTATACAGTATAACATAACATACAAGGAAAAAAGCTAATTATACCTCTGCATAAAGCAATAGTTAGACGTCATTTAGAATACTGTATACAAGCATGAAGACCTTATCGTAAGAAGGGTATAGATATGCTTGAACGCATACAGAGGAGAGCAACTAAAATTATTTCAGAACTGAGAGACCTTAGTTATGAAGAATGACTGAAAGAATGTGGTTTAACAACCCTAGAAACAAGGAGGTTAAGAGGAGATCAGATTGAAGTTTTTAAGATATTGAAATGGGCATGAAAATATTAATTGAAATATGTTTTTCCCACTCAAGAAAGATAGCAGAGCTAGAGGACATGAGGTAAAATTAGTAAAGGATCAATGTATATTGGATATCAGAAAGTACTCGTTCTCACAGAGGACAATAAATGAATGGAACAAATTGTCTATGGATTGTATAACTGCTAGCAGCATGAATATGTTTAAAAACAAGGTTGACACATATCTCAGGAGGGCGGGTTACACGTAGATGAACACTGTTGGACTCTCGATAAGCCAATGGCTTCCTTGTCCACTTGCCATCTGGGCCTTTAGCTTGGATGGCAAATCTTGTTAAATTTACAATGTTCAATGATTAAATAAACTATGATTACCGTAAATTCTCTATTTGTAACCGCATCCCTAATTAAAGCCGCACCCCGACTTTCCTCCGCACCGTTTCTTGCAGGCAAAAACCTTATTTAAAGCCGCACCCGGACTTTGAGCCAAGACCGTTTACAAGGGATTGTAAGACAACCCCCCAGAAATTGCCAAATGACCCCCCCAGGGGGTCATGACCCCCAGCTTGAGAACCGCTGAGTTAGAGCATCTATTGAGCACAAACCGTCGTGTAACACAAAAAATAGATACCCTCTTATTATGGATTTTTGGTGCTTGTTTTGAGCAATGACACACAAATACCTGATTGATGTGATCAAATACAGTCACATACTAGTAATTTCTTGCACATAGTTACTCTGCTAGTGGAACATTCCCCTTGCTAGTGTGCAAAAGGAGCACAATTAGTAGAAGCAGTGCCTATCCCCAAATATGGCCACCTTAATAGACTACCAGCTGTTGCATACAGCTTCTTTCTGGCCTTGTTGAAATCATTGCTTGGGCTTGTTCTCTCATAGAGCAGTATCATGAACCTCTTGATAGTATACATATTGTCCACTTAGTAGTAGGCATTGATGGATGGATTGTGCTTAGTCAGTGCACAGAGAGAAGGAAGTGTCAGTGTTGACAGAACAGAGGTTCTGTACTCGGGTTATCATCCCTCTGTACACAGACCCCAGTTCTCTTTGTGGTAGACACCACCGGGATGACAGAATAGAGGTTCTGTACACGGGTTATCATCCCTCTGTACACAGACCCCAGTTCTCTTTGTGGTAGACGCCACCGGGATGACAGAATAGAGGTTCTGTACACGGGTTATCATCCCTCTGTACACAGACCCCAGTTCTCTTAGTGGTAGACGCCACTGGGAAGACAGAATAGAGGTTCTGTACACGGGTTATCATCCCTCTGTACACAGACCCCAGTTCTCTTTGTGGTAGACGCCACTGGGATGACAGAATAGAGGTTCTGTACACGGGTTATCATCCCTCTGTACACAGACCCCAGTTCTCTTTGTGGTAGACGCCACTGGGATGACAGAATAGAGGTTCTGTACACGGGTTATCATCCCTCTGTACACAGACCCCAGTTCTCTTTGTGGTAGACGCCACTGGGATGACAGAATAGAGGTTCTGTACACGGGTTATCATCCCTCTGTACACAGACCCCAGTTCTCTTTGTGGTAGACGCCACTGGGATGACAGAATAGAGGTTCTGTACACGGGTTATCATCCCTCTGTACACAGACCCCAGTTCTCTTTGTGGTAGACGCCACTGGGATGACAGAATAGAGGTTCTGTACACGGGTTATCATCCCTCTGTACACAGACCCCAGTTCTCTTTGTGGTAGACGCCACTGGGATGACAGAATAGAGGTTCTGTACACGGGTTATCATCCCTCTGTACACAGACCCCAGTTCTCTTTGTGGTAGACGCCACTGGGATGACAGAATAGAGGTTCTGTACACGGGTTATCATCCCTCTGTACACAGACCCCAGTTCTCTTTGTGGTAGACGCCACTGGGATGACAGAATAGAGGTTCTGTACACGGGTTATCATCCCTCTGTACACAGACCCCAGTTCTCTTTGTGGTAGACGCCACTGGGATGACAGAATAGAGGTTCTGTACACGGGTTATCATCCCTCTGTACACAAACCCCAGTTCTCTTTGTGGTAGATGCTGCCGGGATGACTATCTCAACATTGTGGGGTGAACACTGTATTGGACATGCTTGTTGAACAAAGATTATAATAATAAATGCATTTATTTTAGCACAAGGCCAGAAGGTCAGCGATATACTGCAAAAGCACAGCACGGAGCTGAAAGACCAAGAACAGCAACTGCATGACATTAGGAGAATCCTGGAGGAAACGAAAACAGGTATGGTGCATACTGGAGCTTTACCAGTAAGGCAGATTTTTTTGAAAAACACAGCTTGTTGGGATTAGAGTCTTTTGGAGTTAGTCTAGTAGTGTGTGGTGTCGACTAAGCTCACTGCATCTCTTTGTATGATCCTATGTCGAACAGTAAACACAAAGCCACTAAAAACTAGCATTATAATACTTTCCAGGTGAATGTTTTTAACTTTTTTGAGCGATAACAGGGGTTCATGGCCAATTGTCTGCACCCAAAAATATGGTGGGGTAAGTGTTACAGACATCCAAGATTATTTTCTGCTGTATGTAAATACTTAGAATCACTGTAAATCAGATATTCGTAGCATGAGAGATCAAAGTTCTGCCAAGCAGATGTAAGCTGTTTTTTTGCTATTATTAATATAATTTACCATTTTCATCTCCATTATTTTGCAATTTCAGGGTTTTGTAGAAATGCATTACTTGTAAATTTTTACAGAGATAAACCTGATGTGGACTTAAAATATCTAGGTACTTGAAAGAGTTTCCATTTTTAAGTTGTATGTTCACACATTTTATTCAAGACACTTCAACGTGTAAATTATTTAAAAAAAATAATTATGTTTACTTTTTTTTTCCATGGCCACATATATATGGAAGTGAGAGTTATTTGGGTAGTGCAGTAACAATCTTTGTATGTATTATAATAGCCTATGAATATCATTATCAAGTACATATTAAGTGACATGATATGAACATTCTTGTATTTCAGCACCACTTGGACAGAGCACTCACTCACAAGTGGAACTGGGAACACCAGTCACACCAAGAGCAGATGAACAGTCCACACCTACAACCTTTGGTATAGACGGTTGGGTTATTGTATTCGTTTAGAGTTTTAAAAGATGTTAGGATGTTTCTATCAATTTTTTTTCATACATAATAGATCTACAAGTATTTTACTCTAGATCTAGAAGTATTTTACTCATATGTTTAAAAGTTGGCTAGAGTAAGTTTCACAGGAGTTTCATAGTCTAAGTTTCATCAAAATCAGTGGAGTTTGATAACATTGCTGATTGATTTCGTATGGGATGATCCATTAGTTATTTCATATATCTGCTTTTTGTGTAAATACATTAGCCAAATAATAATGATTTGTTAGTATCACGAAAACCTTCCCAACCACTGTACATTATTTTGAAGTGTCGTGTGGCATTGCTTTCTGTTTGAGTGAAATACAGATTGTCAGTTGTGAGTGAATGCTATACCATTGTTTGTTTAAATGTTCTTGTAGTAAAATAGGCACATGCCACTCACTGTCACACAACTAGCGTGCATTCATTCACAAATTGTAGCTAGTTCTTATCAAAACAGACTCATTCGTTCTGTCAAACGGCTCATCTGAGATGATCGGGCACCTGCCAGCTCACATTCCATAAATGACCAGTGTAATTGAAGCATGTGTCCTATGTAGCCTTGATACAAAGTACATCCAGTGAATCAGTGAACTGGTTCATGTACAACCAGTGTAAATTAAACAGAGGTGATACTTGTGTGTAATAATATGTAACATATAATATGACTACCCAGTAAATTAACTTTAGTTTATTTTATTCGTTTTCATGCCCAATGCATGGAATGCATTGCTATTAAATAAATGTTATGGAATGCATTGCTATTAAATAAATGTTATGGAATGCATTGCTATTAAATAAATGTTATGGAATGCATTGCTATTAAATAAATGGAATGCATTGCTATTAAATAAATGCTATGGAATGCATTGCTATTAAATAAATGCTATGGAATGGATTGCTATTAAATAAATGCTATGGAATGCATTGCTATTAAATAAATGCTATGGAATGCATTGCTATTAAATAAATGCTATGGAATGCATTGCTATTAAATAAATGTTATGTAATGCATTGCTATTAAATAAATGCTATGGAATGCATTGCTATTAAATAAATGTTATTAGGCATACTTTCTTAATAAAGATTATTATACATTTATTTAAGCACAAGGCCAGGAGGTCAGCAATGTACTGCGACAGCACAACACGATGCTGGAAGATCATGAACAGAGGATGCATGGCATTTGGAGAGCCCTGGAGGAAAAGAAAACAGGTATGGTGCATACTGCAGCTTTACCAGTAAGGCAGATTTTCTGGAGAAACAGGTTGTTGGGACTTGAGTCTTTTGGAGTTAGTCTTTGTCTTTGTATGATCCTAGGTAGAAATAGAAGCATAGTTCATTCTGGCAGTACAGTAGTACCTGCCTTCAACGGACCCTCCGATGAGCGGACACCTGGTTAACGCGGACAGTGGACAGGATATTTTGGTTTTCTGTCCCTGCTAAGGCGGACAGTAATCATTATTTTCGTGATTTTTTTTTCAAAATATTTTATTTCCAAAATGGCGATGAACAAACAGCGTGGTGTGTAGTGGGAAAAACAATGTTCTATTGCGGATTCGGATAAAAGACTCTTGGTCGTAGACCCCGATTTTCTGCCGCCGCGGGAAATGCTAAATGGACCTGCTTAAACCTACTTAGAATTGCTTTGACAATTCTCAAGAAACAGGTGATCAATGTCAATGAACGAGTGTCAACCTGTTGTTTGTTTGATGCTGCCGACTACATCAATCGCTGATGATATTGGCTTCGCTTAGGCGGTTTGCAATCGAGATTCACAAATACGCCTCGCATAAGAATCAGATAAACAGTCTTAAATGCAATTTAGTATGCAGTACTAATAAGCTCTATAAACTGCGAGTTGCCGTATAAGACAGTGCACAGTGGCTTCGACAGTGTTCTTGGACTTGATGCAGCGATCGCTGTTGTTTAGTAGCTCCCTGGTGGCAGACATGGGAACACCTAATGCGCCTTATTTTAGCCCTCCACTCCAGCATGCCTGTCCCTCCGATGAGGGGACACCTGCCATGTAGGGACACTTTTGCTTGGATACAGAAGTGTCCGTTCAAGGCAGGTACTACTGTACATAAAAAGCAGGCACGGATCCAGGGAGGAGTGGGGGTACACACCCCGTACGTTTTGCTCCATAATGCCCCATTTTAAGAACAGTAAACACAAAGCCGCAAAAAAACTAGCATTATAATCCTTTCCAGCTGAATGTTTTTACCTTTTTTGAGCTATAACAGGGGTTCATGGCCAATTGTCTGCACCCAAAAATATGGTGGGGTAAGTGTTACAGACATCCAAGATTATTTTCTGCTGTATGTAAATACTTGGAATCACTGTAAATCAGACAACTGTAGCATGTGAGTAAGCCACACTGTCTGGAGCCGTTGTTAACGTTCCTGTGGTAATTTAGAATAGTAATAATTGTAATGTATTTGGAATGGTTGCTAGTCCATAATTTTGCAACGTTTAGAGACAGTTTATTTATACTAAGCCATTCACTGATTTTATTTAGTTCTTTGTTAATCAGAATGTCAACTGTTTTGTTTGTTTCCCTTGAGAGAAACAATTGCATAGAGCATGAGAGGGCTGTATCATCTGTATACATAGAGCTTGGGAGGGCTGTATCATCTGTATACATAGAGCTTGAGAGGGCTGTATCATCTGTATACATAGAGCTTGAGAGGGCTGTATCATCTGTATACATAGAGCTTGAGAAGGCTGTATCATCTGTATACATAGAGCTTGAGAGGGCTGTATCATCTGTATACATACATACAAATAAACAACTTACCAGGGATGGCTCAAGTACATGGGCAATGTACTTAAGTATAAGTACAAGTACAAATACAAAATTTTGCCAAGTCCAAGAACACGTCCGTCCAAGTACATGTCTAAAAAATATAGGCAAGTACAAGTACTCTGAAAAAATCAAGTACTGGTACAAAGTACTTTGAAAATTTTAGCCAAGTACATCGAACATTACATTTATGTTTCATAATGGTGAAGGTCAAAGCGATGAAAACACAAAAGCAGCAGTATTACGCATATGCTTGCATGTCTGCGGTGTCGGGTATTTATCATCAACGTATCTGAATAGATTGCAATTGACTACTTGTCAGTGATTATCCTAAGCTAAGTTAATTATGTCTACCACAATACAAGTGAATTGGTGGCTTCAGATCATCTGAAGCCAGTATAGCTGATCAAGAGATTAGTTAGTGTATCCCATGTAATTGACTCATGGCTTCAAATAATCCTAAGTCGTTGATATTGTATGTATGATTGATTGAAGGGTTCAATGGCTAAATATCAGCTGATATGTATGTAAGTGTTTATGCTGCTCCTCCCCTTTCAGACCTGAGGCTAAGTACATTTTCACGAGTACGAGTATGAGTACATTGCTAAAAGCTGAGTACGAGTCCAAGTACATTCTCAAGAGTACGCGTGCAAGTACATATTTCATAAATATTAAATAATAACATATTTTAAACTATAAATTCTAATTGATATAACTCAGCAATAAGTGAATATGCAATGGCAGTTGATCAGATTATTTTATAAGGATGACTGTAAAAAAAACTCTTTATTTCATCAACAATCAAGTAAAACAAACAGGAGGATTTGTTACCTGACAACACACTGGCTACATTTCTTTGTTTAGCATTTCTCTTATCTCTGCTCCCTCAGTCCCTGCTCTGTCAGTCCCAGGCTAGCATGTCTCATGGCTTCAGGAGACATGCTGCATGTCTCCTGTCTTCACTGATCCTATGCTTAGTTCATTGTTATGAAGCACTTGAGTCATTGTTAGCAATTGCAATCAAGGGTCAGTTAGAAGTCCTCCAGATCTGGAGTCCTCAGATGTTACCTATTAGTCTCAGGACTCTGGACCATATGTCTGGACAGTGGATATGGTCTAATCAATTAGTTTATAAGGATCATCTTAAATTAATCACTGTCACATATTTTGTTGCCTATTTTCTTTTAGGAAAATATTTCCAATAGTTGTACAGACTTTGTACAGTAGGGAAGTTCTCCATAGACCCATACAATATAATTATGGTTTACCGCAATATATATAATATATTATTTATACTTGAAGACAAATGAATGCCTACCCCTACAAACAAATGGTTATGTTTTACAAACCCCTCCATTTTACAAACATACATACATGGTATGGCTCATAAAATCAGTTTTTGCTTGGAGTCCCTTCTTAACTGCAGTTAACAGTTAATAAACCACATGCTTTATGTGCTTTGATATAATAATACCCATTAAACCAATATCTGTGTAGTTAGTCTACCAGTGACTAAACATTACCCCCCCCCAATATGTACATCATTTGAAGGGGTAGACGCGAGAAAATTTGTCCAAATTGCAACAAAGGGGATATGTGGCAATTTTAATAAAGTTTGTTTGTCCTTGTTTTGAATAAAGACCACATGAGACCAATATACATGCTTATATGCACCGGTTCAGTTTGTCTTCTTTTGGTGCACAAATGCAGTGTTGCAATTTGCAATGTGTTTATATTAGAAGTTTGCAATTCATATTTTCTGATCTTATACTACTGGTTGTTGAGAGGGTTAGAACATGCCAATACAACAGGCTCAAAATCAGCTTTTTAGCCAGACTGCTGGCACCAGATTATACTGGTGTAGGAGGCAGTCTGACTTGAGTCACCTCACTTCTACAGAGGAAGCCTCAGCTGGCAGTTCTTAGCAGTTAGCACTGTCAGTCAGTGCCAAGTGGCATGGTCTCCTGACTGCATGAAAGGTATTTCATGGCTAACTGGTGGGTNGAACATGCCAATACAACAGGCTCAAAATCACCTTTTTAGCCAGACTGCTGGCACCAGATTATACTGGTGTAGGAGGCAGTCTGACTTGAGTCACCTTACTTCTACAGAGGAAGCCTCAGCTGGCAGTTCTTAGCAGTTAGCACTGTCAGAGAGAGTGCAGCACTTTATAGCTAACACGTATTTTAGCAAAAGTTGTAATCATTTATTGAAAATCTAAAGTTACAAGTACATTCGAAGAGTCACATAAAGTAAGGTAACTGTGCATTGTAACAGTAAAGTGATTACGAAGAAATAGTACGCATTAACGAACCGCGAACGACAAAATAGTGTGATAAATACGCCAAGTTATTTACACGAGGCCAGGGTGGGCGATATTACGGTCATCCCCCACTCGATACGAACATGACACAGGCATCTGGGAACAGATTCAGCGCTCTGCCGCAGAATGGCGACAACACAGTGAGTGATGAAGTAAACGTTGACGACGTGTTTGAGAAAGCGATCGCTGAAGCAGTACAGACGGCTATCGCAGAAACGGTGAAAAAGGGAAGCCTGTGCAGACTCGGTCGACGGGCAGCAACGGCAAGATGGATGCGTCGACGATCGGTGAGATCATCTGCCAAGTTGTGGCGGCTATCCAACCGATGATAGACAGCGTGGTGACGGCAGCTGTCAGTGCGTCGACGAAGCAGATTGTCGCCGAAGTGAAGGCAACAGCAGACAGCCAGACGACAGAGGTGAGGAATTCACTGGGGAAAGTGAAACAACAAGTTCAGCTCCAGAGGTTCGACTTGGATCGCCTGGAACAGTACAGCAGGAGGGAGAGTGTCCGCATCTACGGAATACCTGAGTCCGAGGGGGAGGACACAAACCGACTTGTCATCGACTTGGCAGCAGACATGGGTGTCACTGTGAAGCCTGAGGACATCAGTGTGGGTCACAGGTTGCCAGCTGGACGTGGACCAAGGACAAAGGCTGCCAACCGACCAAAGCCTATAATTGCGAAATTTGTACGCAGAGACATGAAATCGCAAGTGATGCGGAACAAACGCAAACTGAGAGAGAAGGAAGGAAGGTGTTCCTAGAGGACGATCTCACATCAAGAATGTCTGGACTATTGATGGTAGAGTCTTCTGCACCCGGACCGAGAATGGATGGGAAGTTAAGAAGACAATTGAGTCACCAGAAGACCCTCTCTCAGTGGGGTGGTCCGAGGCCAAAATGAAGGAGCTGGGCTTCTTCATGGACCTGTAGGACAGACACGACCCCTCAGTAACAATTCAAGGTGACACTGAAGTTAAAATCATGGGATTAAATGTGTGTGGCTTACGCAGCAAAACACAGCTGGGAATATTGGACAAATATATATAGGAGTTTGACTTTGTTTGTCTTAGTGAAACTAAAACTGATGCCATTGAAGCTGACCTTTTTCAAAATTTCACACCAATTGCAATGGAAAGAAAATGTAAGAAACATAAATATGGCGGGATCCACGGAATATGTGTACTAGTAAAGAAGAAGTACAGTAAATATATACACACAGTTCAGGAAACATGCTCTGAAAGTGTACTGTGGCTCAAAGTAGACAAAGAAGCCTTTGGTCATGAGTTCATTCTAGGTGCAGTGTACCTACCACATGAAGGCTCTATCCACTGTCACGATGAAATTTATGATAATGTTGCCAATGATGTTGTTGCCATGAATTGTATGTATGATGTACCAATACTTTTGATAGGTGACTTCAACTCTAGGACAGGAATTATAGAAGACTTCATCTCTATTGATGATGTTGTAGCAACTACATGTGGCATTGAATTAGCTAAAAATGATATTTTTGAATCAAAACACAAACTGGAATGCCTAGGGATTACAACAGAAAGACACAACCTAGACAAAGTTGTAAACAACAATGGCTATAAACTCATTGAATTGTGTAAAGGTCTGGATATGAAAATAATCAATGGAAGGTTTGGTAATGATCAGGGTGTGGGTGACTTCACCTGTCAAAATGCTTCGGGTAAAAGTGTAGTTGACTATGCTATAGCATCCACTTCCCTTTTTTCAAAACTAATAAATTTTCAAATTGATACCTTTGATAAATGCTTGTCTGATGTGCATACTCCCATATGGGTGACACTAAAATTTGATGGAAAACCCCAGAATTGCCCAGTTACTGATAATGTAGTAAATGTCATGGTTAACACCAACGAATATTATAAGCCAGTCAACACAAGATGGAAGCCAGAAAAAGCAGGAGAATACAAAACTAATTTCAATGAACAGGACATTGCTAATTTAGAAGCCAAACTAGAAAGTGTTGAACTAAATTCCCTATCACAGAGGGAAATGGATGGTCTGGTGAAAGATATATGTGACATATATTTAACTACTGCAAAGAATACTGGCATTTGCAAAGAACCAACATATATAACACATCTTAATAAAACAACAAAGACTAACCATGTAAATAACACACCATGGTTTAATGAAGAATGCCGAACAAAGAGAACAGAATATTTGAGAGCCAAAGGTAGACTAAAGAAAATTAAAAGTGATGAAGCAAAAGTAGAGCTAAGAGAAATGGCCAGTGGCTATAAACGCTTTATCAAAAAAACATCAAAATGTTACTATAAACAATTGCACCAAAACTTGCGAAACCTAAAACATAGTAAGCCTGCAGAATACTGGGACATACTAAATAAAGCAAGTAACAGCAAAGAAAAATGTGGACATATTTCACTGGATACATTTATGAGCCACTTTGAAAAACTTGGTGAAAAACCTGAAAGTGAAACAGCCACAGTGGATAGTGAGATACCTTTTGATACAAGAAAGATTATGCAGTCAATCAATGAACACATAAATAGACCATTCACGCAAGATGAAGTAGTAATTTTAATTAAAAAACTTAAAAACAAAAAGGCATGTGGTATTGATAATGTTATAAATGAATACTTGAAAAACAGCCCCACAGACCTAATTGTGCTTATTGTTAAAATGTTTAATCTAGTTCTATTATCTGGCATTGTGCCAACTGACTGGTGCATTGGGATCATTAAGCCAATTTACAAAAAGAAGGGGTCAATAGATGACCCAGACAACTATCGTGGCATTACATTATTAAGCTGCATAGGCAAGTTGTTTACAGCCTCCATTAATACGAGACTGACGACATACCTAGATGAAGCAAGTATCATAGGTGAAGAACAGGCAGGGTTCAGAGAAGGGTATTCTACCCTTGATCATATATTCGCTTTACACTCATTGGTTGAATTTTATTTGACTCGCCGCAAAAGGCTTTATTGTGCCTTCATCGATTATAAAAAAGCATTTGATCTAGTAGACAGATCCTCACTGTGGTCCAAGCTAATTGCTTGTGGTATTAATGGCAATGTGTTGAAGGTTATATACAACATGTATGAAAATGCTAAGTCATGTGTAAAACAGGGCCAAGCCCTGTCAGATTTCTTTTCATGTGAAGTTGGTGTGCGGCAAGGAGAAAACTTGTCTCCTTTGTTATTTGCTATTTACCTTAATGATTTTGAACATTCAGTTAGCCGTAATTACAAGGGACTTGACATGCTGACTGGTGAAATTCATAACAACCTTTGTGATGATGATGTAGAAGTTTTCTTGAAAATGTATGTTTTACTCTATGCTGATGATACTATTGTTATGGCAGAAACACCTGAAGATTTGCAGTCTGCCTTAAATGCTGCATGTGATTATTGCCAAACATGGCACCTAACTGTTAATACCAGTAAAACGAAGGTAATTATTTTCTCACGTGGAAAGGTCAGATCACACCCAGACTTCTTGTTTGGACAAAATAAACTAGAGGTAACTGATAGTTACATATATTTGGGAACCAATCTAAACTATAATGGACTGTTTAACAAAGCCATAACGAAACAAGTTAATCAAGCTAGGCGTGCAATGTTCAACCTCACAACTAAAGCGAGGAAGCTAGATTTACCTATAGACATACAGTGTGAGCTGTTTGACCAGCTTATAATGCCAATTTTACTATACGGTTGTGAAATATGGGGTTTTCAAAATCTAGACCAGATTGAGAGATTCCATAGAAAATTCTTGAAAAGTCTACTAAAACTGAATAGGAGCACAGCAAATTGTATGGTATATGGAGAAGTTGGCAGACAAAATGTGACAGCAGTTATAGAAAAGAGAATGATAAACTTTTGGATACATATAATTGACGGCAAACAAAGCAAGCTATCTAATGTTATTTTCAGGCTTATGAAAAGTCTCCATGATACAGGTGATTTTAAATCAAAATGGATTCTAAAAATTAAGAGTATCATTGATGGATGTGGACTAACTAACATGTGGCATGACCATAGTATAGTAAATATAAAATGGTTGAAGCATAACTTGGAACTCAAGTTGAAAGATATTAACATACAAACATGGCACAGTGAAATTCATGCAAATAGGCTATGTTCAAATTACAGAATATTCAAAAATGAAGTAGGTTTCGAGAAGTATTTAACATATTTGAGCCCAACTGACAGAATTAATTTATGTAAATTTCGCTGTGGAAATCACAAATTACCTATTTCTGTTGGTCGTTATCTCCCTGGAAATGCCCAGAGGCTATGTCACTTATGCAACACTGGGGACCAAGGTGACGAATATCATTATGTACTTGTATGTCCATCTCTAATGGAAGAAAGATCGAAATACATAAAAAGATACTTCAGAATCAGACCTAATACTCTGAAAATGAACCAGCTGTTCAATGTACACAATGTGAAACAGCTGACAGATCTGTCCAGATTTATTAAAATAATCATGACAAAGTTTGTCTAATTAACAAACTGCCTTATTAAAACAGTGAATTGCGTAGAAGTAAAATTGTAGCTCATAGTTAATTTACTGTTCATATTATTACATATTTTAGTTCAAATTGTGCAATATATACATAGTTTATTTTACATTACCTAAACTGCATGTACTGATTATATAGAAAACATTTTATCCAATAATGACACTAGATGTATTATGCACTGTAACTAGATGTTTTACATACTGTAAATATGTTTTATACAATATATGTCCTATGTATTGTAACCAGATGTATTGTAACCAGATTTACATATTGTAAATATGTTTTATACAATATATGTCCTATGTATTGTAACCAGATGTTCTACTAAAATGTACTGTAGAGAGAAACTTCTTTCATACTCCGCAAGGGGTCGTAGGGAAATAAAAGTCATTGTCAGCCAGTGCCGAGTGGCATGGTCTCATGGCCCTTTATGGACATCCTGGTGGCTTAATTAAACAAACGGATTATGGCCTGAACTGGCAGCCTACAGTTATTTACTTAACAGGGTGTTTCTGACTGGGAAAAGATGCTGCCTGTTGCCATTTTTGGGGTATCATAGTCATGGTTATTGGAGAATGGGGTGTACTATGTGTACGGATGGTGGGGGGGGGTAATCATTCAGAAATAACAAAGTATTAAAAAAAATAGTTGTACATTCAAATACTTCAGGAAAGTCGATATTCTAAGAATATATTACTGCAACCATTAAACGTGCACTCCGTACATGAGAATTCTACTTATGTGCTTAAAAATGTGATTTTTGTGAATAACAGTCATTTGGGTTTACTGATCTTGGCCAATTTTGCATGAGGTATGCATTGCTAAATTACGCAAGCGCTGAGCAAACAAGGCTGTTGTCAGATACTCTAGATGACGTGGAGAGCCAATTGACCCGTGTTACATTTCTACCCGGTCTCCCCTACACATCAGTATTATATCCACATAACTAAATGTCCTTAAACCAGCAAATATCAGCGCTAACGTAGTATATTGTGCCTTTGAAGCTACAATTGAACGGCCAGTTGATGTGACCTGATGATCCTGTGGATAACGGGCCAATCAAAATTATCGTAAACCCCTCCCCTCCATCATAGAAGACAACACGTTACAAATACAGATTCAAGGGCAATTGTGGCAGCAAATTAAAGGGACGTCAAAAGGACACTAGAAATACCCGTGATGTTTTGTCAACAATACGTAAAACACCAGTGAAAAACGTCACATTTCAAGCATGACACGCATATCTGTTAACATTTCTGTTATCACTAACAACCAGGAAACGTCTAATTGAATGTTTTATAAAAAAAAAACTACAACACTTACGATGCTGCAGTTTGGCACATCTTAAATGTAGGCAAAACTACCCGAATTTGAATTACGATTACTGAAGGGTTTGGGTTAAAAATACACTGCCACTTTAGGCTGTCATTCAACTTTTTGCAAACTTATTCTAACAAATTATCAATGACACTGTCACACTTATCTGTATGTCATTGATTTCTTTGAGAGTTTTCTCAAAATGAAATAATTTTGTGGCAATTTTTTTACATTTACAAAAATTGGTTTTAAAAATCTTGTAACATAACAAAATAAATGAAACACTAAAATTTTTATTAATCTGGAATACTATATAATATTTCAACTACAATCTGTGAATAAATAGTTAATTTGTCTTAAAAAATTCTACTGAAACTACTCAATTCAATACAAGCATATATAATATATATATATATAGTGTACAATTATAAGAGCAAATTCCTTGATATTTTTCCATGGCCCAATTTGTTGTAGTGTACTGTACACTTATTACTATATTAGGTCAAATACATAATTTATATTTATATATATATATATATATATCTCTCTATATATATATATTTATAAATTATATATATATATATATATATATATATGTGTGTGTGTGTGTGGTTTAGAGTTGTTGGGTTGTAGGTACTTGAAACAGTTTCCATTTTTAAGCACAGTTGTATATTCACACATTTTATTCACGTCACTTCAACATGTAAAACTGTAAACTATTTAAAAACAATATATTTACTATTGTTTTTTCAATGTTTGAGGGTAATGCAATAACAGTGTTTGTATGGATTATAATAGCCTATGAATGTCATGATATGGACATTCTTGTATTTCAGCACCACTTGGACAGAGCACTCACTCACAAGTGGGACTGGGAACACCAGTCACACCAAGAGCAGATGAACAGTCCACACCTACAACCTCTGGTATAGAAGGTTGGGCTATTGTATTTATTTAGATTTTCAAAAGATGTTAGGATATTTTTATCAACTTTTTGATGTGCAATATCTCTACAAGTATTTTACTCATATGTTTGCAAGTTGGCAAGGGTAAGTTTCACAGGAAGCAAATTTGGGATATGATAACAGGATTGCATGATGATGAAAATCCTGAGAAATGTTCAATAATATACTATTGTTTGCTTTAAATTTTTTTATATTGAGATAGGCACATACCACTTTAACACAACTATTGTGCATTCATTCACAACTTGCAGCTAGCTCTTGTCAAAACAGACTAGTCCAGGATGAGCCTCGCCTGCCATTTTGCCTGGATCTCTTTCACAAATCTGTGGTACAAAGGATATCATAAACGACCAGTTCAAGCATATAAAATATGTCAAGTAACTCAAACATGTGAACATCCTTTCAACTGTTCCATGTACAACTAGTATAAATCAAACAGTTGATCATTACGCATGTGTAGCTAGTAAATTAGCTGAAGTTTGTCTTACACAATTGTATGGTATATAATGCATGAAAGGCATTGACATTAAATAAATGTGAGGTTGTTAAAAAAGCTTGTTCTGAATAAAGATTATAATAACAAATGTTTTTGTTTTGGTACAAGGCCAAGAGATCAGGGATATGCTCAAACAGCAGGACACTCGGCTGGATGACCTTGGACAACAGCTAAAGGAAATTTGGAAATTGCTGGAGAAGAAGTCAGGTATGGTGCATACTCCAGCTTTACCAGAAAGGCAGATTTTCTGTAGAGAGGGATATCACTTAGCTTGTAGGAACTGCAGTTGAGTCTTTTGTGTCGAGTAATCTCCCACCATACATAACCTAGTGTGTTTAGCACACATATCAAAAAAGTTTAGATGTGATGGAATTGTGGTTTTACTGGGTAACGACATCAAATATTTTGCATTTTACCTTCTCTGACATTCATATCCATCACTTACAGATGGCAGCCATCAAAACCAATGGTCTCATATCTTAAGGACCAGCGATCTCCTCGATTCTACCTTCGTTATTTTTCAACTGAACTTACTGAAATTTTAGTATAACATTAGTTATACATAAAACAATTTTACAGATTTTTTTTTTTTAATTTGTCCACCAGGTGACGGTGGGGTCGCCCCCAACTTGAATTTTGGTTGATTCACCGTGATGGACGTATCTGGAAAACGGATTGACCAAATTCATTCAAACTTGGTACACTAATAGAATACATAAAAGGGCAGACTATGACAGTCTAAGTTTTTTTTTACTTTCCAAACAAATTTTTTATGAATTTTTCAATATTTGCTATTTTTCTAAAGTCAGCATTTCATCAAAGTCATGATATTACATGTAATCCAAATGCTGTATCTAAAATCTAAGAATGTCATAGTCTAGCCCATTATCTTGGTGGGAAATGCTGAAAATGTCAAAGGATTCTGTTGATAAATAGCCGCGTTAGACAAAATAAGAGATTGCTCATCGGCAAAAAACATTTTATTGAGAAAAATGGCATTGAAGTTGTCAACATTCCAATACAAAATTTCATAGACAAAAATAGAACTGCAGTGATAATAGTTCACACAAAGCTTCTACAGTTGATTGTCTTTCCAATGATATATACTGTTCATCATTTGGTTGTGTGAAAATATGTATAAAAA
>SDWI01001556.1:94107-109988 GCA_009193005.1 Lamellibrachia luymesi | reverse complement strand
CCTTTGGCTTGGATGGCAAATCTTGTTAAATCTTGTTAAAATCTTGATATATTTAAAAAGATTTAATAAGATTTGTTATCCAAGCCAAAGGCCCAGATAGCATGTGGACAAGGAAGTAATTAGCTTATCGAGAGTCCAACAATGTTCGTCTACGTGTATCCCGCCCTCCTGATATATGTGTCAACCCTCTCTTTAAACATATTCACGCTGCTGGCAGTGACACAATCCGTAGACAGTTTGTTCCATTGATTGTCCTCTATGAGAAAGAATACTTCCTGATATCCAATTTACACTTATCCTTTACTAATTTTACCTCATGTCTTCAAGTTCTGCTATCTTTCTTGAGTGAGAAAAACATATTTTAATCAATATTTTTATAAAAATTCAATATCTTAAAAACTTGATCAATCTGATCTCCTCTTAAGCTCCTTGTCTCTAGAGTTATTAAACCACTTTTTTTCAGGCGTTCTTCATAACTAAGGTCTCTCAGTTCTGGAATAATTTTAGTTGCTCTCCTCTGTATGCGTCGTAGCGTATATATATATATATCCTTCTTACGATTATGGTCTCCACAGAATATTCTAAATGAGGTCTAACTTTATTGCTTTATACAGAGGTATAATTAGGTTTTTTCCTTGTATGTTATGTTTCTCCTAATCAACCCAATAATTTTATTACCCTTTGAAGCTGCAATACGACACTGCTTTAAAACATTCATATCAGCACCTATTGTGTATTCCTAAGTACTTTTCTGTTAAAATAGTACCTAGAACAGTATCTCTCATAGTATAGTATATATCCAAGTTCCCGTGTCCTGTGTGTAGGCATTTACATTTCCCAAAATTTAATAACATCTGCCATTCTTCAGACCTTTTAACTAATTTGTCTATATTTTTTTGTAAATGTTGTTCATCACCATCAGTGTTAACCTTTCTAAACACTTTTGTGTCATCCGCAAATTTCAGTACGTTGCTTGTTATATTGTCGTCCAAGTCATTGATATATATTAATAATAATACAAGTCCTAATACTGATCCTTGTGGTACCCTACTCAAAACTGATTTCCAGTTTGAAACCCCTCCATCTACTACAAAACACTGTCTTCTGTCAGTCAGACATTGTTCTATCCAGTCGATTATGCCATCGCCGATACCATGGGCTTTTAATTTAGGTAGTAATCTGTGGCGCTTTGTCAAAAACCTTCTGGAAATCTAAGTAGATAATATCTACTGGCGATCCCTCGTCTATCCACTTAGTGATTTCTTCCAAAAAACATGACATATTTGTTAAGCATGACCTCGCTTTTAGGAATCCATGTTGAGATGAATTTAATAATTTATGCCTAACAGGGATGTCCACCATATGGTCTTTAACTAACCTTTATAATAATTTACAAATCACTGATGTTAAACTCAGTGGTCTGTAATTATCTGACTTATTTCTCGAACCCTTTTAAATAATGTTATGATGTTTGCTTCTTTCCATTCAAAAGGAACAACTCCCTCTTTTAATAATAACACTCCTGCATGTGGTATACTGATTTGTACTACTGTTTCCATTAGTAGTCTTGGAGGAATTCCATCCACTCCAGGTGATTTATTATTCTTCGTTGCCTTTATTTTCTTAGCTACCATTTCTGGAGTTACAATTAACTGCCTTAAATAGTCAGATTTAGTCTCCTAAATGTTCTTCTGGAACTGATGATGAACTAATATCCTTTCTGGTAAACACTGAACTGAAGTAACCATTTAAATCTTCCGCCATTAAAAACCCTTGTGATATTATATTTCCAGCACTGTCTTCTAGAGGTCCGACCTTGTCTCGTATGTTTTTTCCTCCTGACATATGCATAAAACTCTTGCTGTCATGTTTTATGTTACATACTAGTTTTTGCTCTTAGCTTCTTTTGACTGTCAAATTTCAGTAGCTGCATTAAGTGCCTCTTCGTGATTTGCATTGTCTTATCCTTTCTGGTACGCCTATAAACCCTCCACATAGTTTTGCTTGAACACTATTTTTTGAATAGCTTCTTTTTACAAGTGTTTCTTTCTAGACCGTTTTCCTTGTTTTTTTTAAGGGAACAAATTTATAAATTGTCAATTTCATATTTTAGAATATTCCAACATTCAATTGCGGTCTTCATCAGCATGTTATTCCAATCTAGCTTTGCTAAGTATTTTCTCATATCTTTAAATTTACCTTTGTGGAAGTTTCTCCTGTGCGTTTTTATTTTTACTTTCTGATTTTACGTTGATGTCAAAATGCATTTGATTATAATCACTGTTGCGCAATGTTTCATGTATTTTTACATTGTCCACTCATTCTTTTTGTGATGATAAAACTATATCTAATACATTTTCTCCCCTGGATGGTTCTAGCACGTGCTGATTAAGGAAGCTCTCCTGAATTAAAAATATACATTGTTGGTCCTCACCCCCGTATATTCTAGAGATTTCCATTTTATGTGTCCATGGTTAAAATCTCACATTATGCATTCAACTTTACTTACTTCCTTTATATCGTTTTGTATTTTTTATGTTATCCTCTTCGTTTATGTGTGGACTTCAGTAAACTAATCCAATAGTTAATGTTGAATTTCCTGAAACTATTTTGTACCAAACAGCTTCATCGCGATCTGCTTCCCTTTCTAACTTTATTTCATAAGCCTGAAAAGATTCCTTTACATATAAAATAACTCCCCCTCCCCTTCTTCCTATTCGATCTTTCCTAAATATCACGTATACTGCCAGTCCTAACTTAACATCTGTTATGTCTATGTTGGCCCATGATTCAGTTATACCAATTATGTGAGGGTCAATATATTCGTTTTACTTATTTACTATGCTCCATGCATTTAAACACTCGCATTTATAACCAACTTCAGAGATGTTTTCCGGACATTTTGTTGCTGGTTTGTGTGTACTTGTGGCCTGCTTGAGGCACCTCTAAGTAACCCCCTGCGCATCTAATTTAAACAATGTTTACTACCAAAAACATTTGTTGTGTCACCCATGCCACTATCTACTGCTGCTGAGAATTCATCTGCAAATACTGCTGCCCCCTTTTCCACTTAGATGAAGCCCATCCCTCATGTACATATCAGCTTTCCCAACAAAACTCCCCCACAAATCCACAAACCCAACTTCCTCTTCCCTACATAGCTTCTGGACTAGCATGTTAATTGCCATCCCCCGGCAATGCCTATATCTCTGACAGGTCCTTCCTATTACTGGTAAAATCCCTAACAAAAATACCTGCTTAAACCGCGTCTGCTTTAGTGTTCTGACTAACTACCTGCCATGGGCGCTATGTCCCACCTTACTCTACCCTCCCTCTCTTGGTTATGTGTCCCTACGTGTACCTCAACAGATCCACCCTTGCCCGATCCCACGATGTTTTCTACCCTCTCAGTTGTCGCCTTTATTTTGGTCCCAGGCAAGCAAACCACAACGTCATCTCCCTTGTTAAAAACTCTGTCCGTCTTCTTAACTATCGAGTCCCCCACAAAGACCCTAGCTCTCTTTCTCACCCCCTCTATCACTACCTCAGAATAGCTTTACCGTTGGATCCCTACCGTCACATTCTGTCTTGCAGTCTTGTCGCCTGGCAGACTGTTATCAATCTCCCTCTCATCCATCAAACTGTTACCTTTCCCTCCAGTATCCTGGATAACTTGCACTCCCGTCGCCTTCCCTCCATCTTCCCTCCCGTCTCCCTCACTCCCATCGTCTTCACTCTCGTCTCCTTCCCTGCCGCTCCAATTGTTTTCCCTCCCGTTTCTTTCCTTCTTGTGTCCTTTCGTCCCGTCTCCTTACGGCCAGTCTCCTTATGGCCAGTCTCCTTACGTCCTGTCTCCCTACGATATGTCACCTAACCTCCTCTCTGTCCTCCCAGGCTGACTTAAGCTCTCCCTAGCATCTCCCCCCATCGTCTTCCCCCACTTTACCATTTACAATCGCCCCACATATTAAGTGCCTTGTGGCCCTTTCTTGCCTTTGGCACGGCGCCATCACAGAATTTAGTCTTAATTTGATTGCTACGTTAGCCTTGAATAAGGTTGGTTTTGTGCTCACAACAACACTTTAGGTTATTGAGGATTTAATTTAATATTGACAATAGTATACTTGTTAACTATGATCTCTTTATATCTACTAATTAGTCTGATAATTCGAGTACCCTTTGAAACCGCATTTCCATATTGTTCTAAAAGTTTCCTTGCAGCTCTAATTGATGCTCAAAACTCCTTTTCTTTATACTTCTACATGGTCGAATTTCAACAGTCATCTCCATGCTGTGGCTCTATAAATTACAACTTTACGCTGTGAAAGTGTGTAAAGTAACACTCGGTATACGAAGCACTGTGCTATGATGCTCAACAACAATTTTATGGCTCTAGAAATTACAACTTTATAATATAGAACTCATGCATTAATAATAATGTTGGCGCTGTTCAATCGGCCCTGCAGACTTCGGCTGTAACCGTGACTCGACCATGAAACTGCAGGCGCCGCCTGGTGCCAAGGCCATCCAATTCTACCTGAGCTTCTACGAAAGTCCGTGGCAGTATGCCTTCCACATCAGTAACTACTGGCGGAGTGAAGGATGGAGTAAATGGGACGGTACGTAGATATTACGATAGGAGTGAGGGCTAGAGTAAATGGGACGGTACGTAGACAGTACGACAGGAGTGACGGCTGGAGTAAATGGGACGGTACGTAGACAGTACGGCAGGAGTGACGGCTGGAGTAAATGGGACGGTACGTAGATAGTACGACAGGAGTGAAGACTGGTGTAAATGGGACGGTACGTAGACAGTACGACAGGAGTGACGGCTGGAGTAAATGGGAAGGTACGTAGACAGTACGGCAGGAGTGACGGCTGGAGTAAATGGGACGGTACGTAGACAGTGCGACAGGAGTGACGGCTAGTGTAAATTGGACGGTACGTAGACACTACGACAGGAGGGACGGCTGGAGTAAATGGGACGGTAGGAGTGACGGCAGGAGTGACGGCGTGAATACATGAGGCGGTACGTAGATAGCGTAGAAGAAAGCTCAAATCAACGGACTGATAATGAATTACAATTACTTGATGAATTTCCTGAATCTATTCTTGTGAATGAATCAAATGTAATACGCAGATTGTGTAGCTAACGTAGTTGCTCAACAAAATAACGTGTTCCTAATATTTAAGGATTAACAAGATTGAACAAGATTGGCATCCAATGCAAAAACCCAGATGGGAAGTGGACAAGGAAGTGGACAAGGAAGTGGACAAGGAAGTGGACAAGGAAGTGGACAGGGAAGTGGACAGGGAAGTGGATAAGGAAGTGGACAAGGAAGTGGACAAGGAAGTGGACAAGGAAGCCATTGGCTTATCGAGTGTCCTACAATTATTTATCCGCCCGTCTGATATATGTGTCATCTTTAAACATATTCAAGCTGCTAGCATTTACACAATCTGTAGAAAAGTTGTTCCAGCCATTTGTTGTCCTTTGTGGGAACGAGTACTTCGAATATAATATTATATTAGAATATTTAGAATACTGTATGGAAGGTTTGAGACCCTATCACAAGAAAAATATAGGTACGCTTGAACGAATAAAGAGGAGAGCAACTAAAGATGTTTCCAGAATTGAGAGTTCTTAGTTGTGAAGAACGCCTAAGAGAATGTGGCTTAACAACCCTAGAGAAAAGGAGGTTAAGAGGAGATAAAATTGAATTGATATTGAATGGGTATGACAATATTGATAACCTATGTAGAACTAGAGGCCACCAGGTAACATTAGTAAAGGATCAGTGTATATTGGATATCAGGAAGTATTCGTTCTCACAGAGGACAATAAATGAATGGACCAAATTATCCACATAAGGTGTAAATGCTAGTTGCGTGAATATGCTTGACAAGTATCTCAGGAAGGCGGGTTACACATAGATTGTTGGACTCTCGATAAGCCAATGGTGTTTCTTTGTCCACGCGCCATCTGGGTGTTTGTCTTGGATGACAATCTTGCTAAATCTTGTTAAATCTGCTAATAGATAACATGTGCAATCACGAGTAAGAATGAAATCATGTTAATGATGTAATATGTAGATTCAACTGATTGCAACATAAAACTTTGTCATGCCAACTCTAATGAAGTAGATTCTTCAGTGACGTCCTCCTCTGTCGCCATAGGTTCCTCGCCGAGAAAGAATGACGCCGAGATCCATAGCTACAACGGCGACCTGTACGCCTTCGACAGCTCGAATCGCGGCGGCAAGGATCTCATCAACAAGAAGAACGTTATTAAAACTCATCTGTACATAAAAATTACCCGTCGTTCGATCTACGTGAACAACTTTCGCGGATACCACGTCTACATCAGGAAACGTGCCTTCAGACTCAACAGATCATTCTTCGGGTTGAACCGGGTCATCAACAGATTCAAGGGAGCGACATCGCCGGCCGACCGGATTGGCTCCGGACTGGACGCCGTCTGGATCAGTTGGCTCCTCTAGTAAGCCTAGGGTGATAATCTGGGGTCACCATGCGCTTACGATGAATAAATAAATGAAAATAATGCGTTGAATACTCTGTGCATCCTGTTATGATACGTTACAATTTGATGTTACAATCAGCTATGCCGAAGTGATCTAAACAATGTATCAAAGTTCTCACGGCGACAACCCACGGAACGTAGATAATCTTACGGTCTCGTTTGCGATGTTGCGGATTTCTGTTAGCAATCTTCGTGTTGAGACATGCACAACACGCGAGGTCGTTTTTTACTTAGGCTACGCTTTTGTTTCGGTGGAAAGAGTTTCAAAAGTTCCTTTCGGCTTTTGTCCGTTTTATTGATTCATGTTGAACGTCGCTAGCGTGTTTGCTTTTGCCACCCGAGAAGTGTTCAGAGTTTTGATTCCTTCAGAGTGTAATGGGCAGTGGTGTTTCCGTGTGAGGTGTAGTGATTGTTTCATTGTGCGTAGTAGTGGTGATATGTAGTGGTGCTTCTGTGTGATGTGTAGTGGTGTTTCCATATGTGATGTAGTGACGTTTCCGTGTGAGATGTTGCGTTTCCGTGTGAGGTGTAGTGGTTTATCCGTGTGAAGTGTAGTTGTGTTTCCGTGTGTGAAGTAGTGATGGTTCCGTGTATAGAGTAGTGGTGTTTCCGTGTGTGGTGTAGAGAGGTTTCCGTGTGAGGTGTTGTGTTTCCGTGTGAGGTGTTGTGTTTCCGCGTGAGGTGTAGTGGTGTTTCCGTATTAGGTTTAGTTGTGTTTCCGTGTGAGGCATAGTAGTGTTTCCGTGTGAGGTGTAGTGGTGTTTTTGCATAAAGGGTAGTGGTGTTTCCGTATGTGGAGTAGTGATGTTTCCGTGTGTGGAGTAGTAGTGTTTCTGTGAGTGGAGTAGTGATGTTTCCATGTTTGGTGTAGTGGTGTTTCTGTGTGAGGTGTTGTGTTTCCGTGTGAGGTGTAGTTGTGTTTTGGTGTGAGGTGTAGTGGTGTTTCTGTGTAAGGTGTAGTGGTGTTTCCGTGTGTGGAGTAGTGGTGTTTCCGTGTGTGAAGTAGTGATGTTTCCATGTTTGGCGTAGTGGTGTTTCTGTGTGAGGTGTAGTGGTGTTTTGGTGTGAGGGGTAGTGGTGTTTCCATATGAGGGGTAGTGGTATTTCCGTGTGTGGATTAGTGGTGTTTCCCTGTGTGGAGTAGTGGTGTTTCAGTGTGTGGTGTTGTGTTTCTGTGTGAGGTGTAGTGGTGTTTTGGTGTTTTGGTGTGAGGGGTAGTGGTGTTTCCGTGTGAGGAGTAGTGGTGTTTCCGTGTGAGGAGTAGTGGTGTTTCCGTGTGAGGGTAGTGGTGTTTTCCTGTGAGGAGTAGGGGTTTTACAGTGTGAGGGGTAATAGTATTTTCCCTCACAGGAAAATACCAGTAGTAGTGGTGCTTTCGTGTGAGGAGTAGTGGTGCTTTTGTGTGAGGGGTAGTGGTGTTTCCGTGTGAGGAGTAGTGGTGTTTCCGTGTGAGGAGTAGTGGTGTTTCCGTGTGAGGGGTAGTGGTGTTTTCCTGTGAGTTGTAGTGGTGCTTCCTTGTGAGGAGTAGTGGTTTGTTTCCTCTGAGTTGTAGTGGTGCTTCCATGTGAGGGGTAGTGGTGTTTTCCAGTGAGGTGTAGTGGTGTTTCCGTGTGAGGTGTAGTGGTGTTTTCCTGTGAGGTGTAGTGGTGCTTCCGTGTGAGGGTGTACAGAAAATCGAATAACATAAGATCAATTGACATTGTTAATATGTATTCGAGTATTTATTGAATCGTAGCATGAAATCAACAGTTTTACTATCGATTGAAACTACGTCCATAATGCTAATAGTAACAAGATATGCAAACGATACATTTGTTCATAAACGAACATTACTAAGAACCGAAAACATTATATCTTACTATATCTGGTGAAACATATGGGGAAGTAGGGACTTAAAAAACCGATTGAAATCTGAACGTTTACGAAAAAACATTATTCCTTATTGGATCCATAACTCCTGTTGTGAATTTATAAAAAAACTATATAGTTCGAAGAAAACTTGACTTGACTTGATAATGATTTCAAGATAGCAAAACCTAAATTTTAAATGAATTACTTGCCTAACTTGCCTAACTTGTCTAACTTGCCTAACTTGCCTAACTTGACTTACTTGACTTACTTTTGAAGCAAACATTACACCACTATTTAAGAAGAGATCGAGGAACAAGACAGACAATTACAGACCAGTGAGTTTAACATCAGTTGTATGTAAATTACATATCAACATGGGTTCCTAAAAGCAAGGTCATGTCTAACCAATCTCTTATGTTTTTTTGAAGAAATTACAAAGTGGGTAGATGACGGGTCACCAGTGGAGGTTGTCTACTTAGATTTTCAGAAAGCTTTCGATAAAGTGCCACATCAAAGATTGTTACTTAAACTAAAGCCCATGGAATAGGTAATGATGTAATCAACTGGATAGAAAAGTGGCTTACACACAGAAGACAGAGAGTAATAGTAGATGGTGAGATTTCAAACTGGAAATCTGTTTTGAGTGGGGTACCACAGGGATCAGTATTAGGCCCTATACTGTTTTTAATATATATAAATGATTTGGAAGATGACATATCTAGCAAAGTACTCAAATTTGCAGATGACACAAAAGTATTCAGAAAGGTTACTAATGATACAGATAAACAAAGTTTACAGGATGATCTAGATAAATTAGTTAAATGGTCAGAAAAATGGCAAATGTTATTCAATTTTGGGAAGTGTAAATGTATACACATAGGACATGGAAATATGGACGAGGAATATAAAATGGGGGATGCTGTACTAGGTAGAACCACACAAGAAAAGGATTTAGGAGTAACATTTAATGCTGACATGAAAGTTTCAGAGCAATGTGGGATTGCTGCTTCGAAAGGAAATCAAATTCTAGGGCTAATTAGGAGAACTATCACGTATAAGGAGAAACATCTAATTGTACCCCTGTACAAAGCAATAGTTAGACCACATTTGGAATATTGTATTCAAGCATGGAGGCCATATCGTAAAAAAGACATAGATAAGCTAGAAAGAATACAACGAAGAGCAACTAAGATGATTCCAGAATTAAGAGACCTTAGTTACGAAAGTCGCTTATTACAATGTGGTTTGACAACACTAGAGACCAGGAGACTAAGAGGAGACCAAATAGAAGTGTTTAAAATAGTGAACGGTTATGAGGATGTTGATAGGAATATGTTCTTCAAACTTAAAGAAGGCAGTAGAACCAGAGGACACAAAACAGCATTAGTTAAGGAACAGTGTAGGTTGGACATGAGAAAGTACTCTTTCCCACAGAGGGTGATAAATGAATGGAACAAACTGCCAAATGATTGTGTTAATGCTAGTAGTGTAAATATGTTTAAAATATAATTGACAGATATCTGATAAGGGCGGGCTACACAGACATGAGAAAATTGTTGGACTCTCGATAAGCCAATGGCTTCCTTGCATTTGCCATCTGGAACTTATCGTTTGGGATGGCAATCTTGTTAAAATCTTGTTAAAAACTTGACTTACTTGACTTACATGACTTACTTGACTTACATGACTTACTTGACTTTCATGACTTGCTTGACTTTCATGACTTATTTGACTTACATGACTTACATGACTTACTTGACTTTCATGACTTACTTGACTTTTATGACTTACTTGACTTTCATAACTTACATGACTTACATGACTTACCTGACTAACATTACTTACTTGACTTTCATGACTTTCATGACTTACATGACTTACATGACTTATATGACTTACCTGACTTTCATGACTTACATGACTTTCATTATTTACATGACTTACATGACTTACCTGACTAACATTACTTACTTGACTTTCATGACTTTCATGACTTTCATGACTTTCATGACTTTCATGACTTTCATGACTTACTTGACTTACATGACTTACATGACTTACTTGACTTAAGCCTTTTCACTCTTCGGCAGAGCATAGGCCTTCAAAGATTCGATTTCATGAATTTTGTTTTATATATAGATAAATAATAAATGAACATTTTGGCCAACTGTAATTTATACGATGTTACTCCTTGTGGGGTAAAATTGAATATTGTCGAAATTTGGTTAAATGCTTTTCCGTGAAGTCTTGAGCACTTTTTGACAAGTTATATTCTATGTGAACACATGGCCATATCAAACAGTAATATTCCTGAAATTTTAATATTTGGATAGTAAATTAAATTTTGACCTTTCTATGCACTTTTTAGCTTTTGGGTTCAAATGGAGTTCAAAAAAACCTTTATAAATTTAGGTTTCATTACGTTTACTTCAGGGCAGGCGCCCACCGCAACAGAGACTTCATGGTAGGCGCCCACCGCAACAGAGACTTCATGGTAGGCGCCCACCGCAACAGAGACTTCATGGTAGGCGCCCACCGCAACAGAGACTTCAGGGTAGGCGCCCACCGCAACAGAGACTTCATGGTAGGCGCCCACCGCAACAGAGACTTCAGGGTAGGCGCCCACCGCAACAGAGACTTCAGGGTAGGCGCCCACCGCAACAGAGACTTCAGGGTAGGCGCACACTGCAACAGAGACTTCAGGATAGGCGCCCACCTCAACAGAGACTTCAGGGTAGGCGCCCACCTCAACAGAGATTTCAGGGTAGGCGCCCACCGCAACAGAGACTTCAGGGTAGGCGCACACCGCAACAGAGACTCCAGGATAGGCGCCCACCTCAACAGAGACTTCAGGGTAGGCGCCCACCTCAACAGAGATTTCAGGGTAGGCGCCCACCTTAACAGAGACTTCAGGGTAGGCGCCCACCTTAACAAAGATTTCAGGGTAGGCGCCCACCTCAACATACATTTCAGGGTAGGCGCCCACCTTAACAGAGACCTCAGGGTAGGCGCCCACCTTAACATAGATTTCAGGGCAGGCGTCCACGTTAACATAGATTTCAGGGAAGGCGCCCCTTTAACATAGATTTCAGGCGCCCCTTTAACGTAGGCGCCCCCTTTAACATAGATTTCAGGGTAGGCGCCCACTTAACATAGATTTCAGGGTAGGTGCCCACCTTAACATAGATATCAGGATAGGCGCCTCCCCCCAACAGAGATTTCAGGGCAGGCGCCCACCTTAACAGAGACTTGTCGCCGCTCACGTCACAAGGAGGAGACGAATCTTACTTTAACTAATAAAAAACGTACACAGCATCGAAGGTTAAACAAAACAACAAACATATATTTTCGACCCACATTTTATTTGCATTTCCACTTACATAGTTAAAAAAACAGAAAAAGAGAAAACCGACCGGTTAGTAGCTCAAATGACCACTATTTTGACAACAGCTCGAGTGAACAGTATAATAATTGAATACACTGTGTGCTGTCAAAAAATTACACTGGTACAAGCGGAAACCCATTTCATCTTCATGGTTACTATAAATATCATCAACACAATCATACTTGCTTCAATAGCTACCTATTTGCTTCGAGTAAAGATGAAGAAACAATACGTAAAGAAATAGTTCGATTCGCAAACAAAATATTACAGAGAAAACTCGCCGTTAAATAAAACATCAACTAGTTATTGAAAACATTCAATATGATTATAAAAAACAAGGTTGTACCTCTGTGTTAGGGTTCTTAGTTAAATGTAATATATATTTTATTAAACATACGATTATGTCAGAATCTGTACCCAATAGCCGAACTTGCAACAAATGTTATAACAAATTGAATAGCATCATAGCAGGATATACAGAGCAATCAACGCGTTATTTTCATCTATCGATTAATCGGTAACGCTTTAATCGGTAACGCATGGTGACATCCGATTATTACCCATTCACTAGAGGAGCCAACTGATCCAGACGGCGTCCAGTCCGGAACCGATCCGGTCGGCCGGCGATGTCGCTCCCTTGAATCTGTTGATGACCCGGTTCAACCCGAAGTAGAATCTGTTGAGTCTGAAGGCACGTTTCCTGATGTAGACCTGGTATCCGCGAAAGTTGTTCACGTAGATCGAACGACGGGTAATTTTGATGTACAGATGAGTTTTAATAACGTTCTTCTTGTTGATGAGATCCTTGCCGCCGCGATTCGAGCTGTCGAAGGCGTACAGGTCGCCGTTGTAGCTGTGGATCTCGGCGTCATTCCTTCTAGGCGAGGAACCTATAGCGACAGAGGAGGACGTCACTGAAGAATCTACTTCATTATAGTTGGCATGACACAGTTTTATGTTGCAATCTACATTTTACATCTTTTTTCTCGAGATTCCACGTTGTTAAAGAGAAGTAAAATTACATTTACGACGTGGCTGTCTTAGTAGTCTTTGTCGTCATCATTATTATTTACAGGTCTTAATTCTGTGAAACATTTACTAGGGAAACTCTTTGTCTATTCGTACTATACTAAATAGTACTTTCTCGACGACGCCGCAATTTAACGTTGCCTTGATGTTACCTTTGTGGTACAAATCTTTGAATATCTGCACGCCTGGCATTTGCAACCAGTTGAACAAACTGTAATCTGAAGAATGACAATGACTTGTTGTTCTGCTGTTCATACAACTGCGCACGTTGCTTTTTTGGTAGATCTACATGACGGAATTACTTGGTGGGCATTAGTGCCCTGCGGGGGCCGGGCACCAGTGCCCTGCGCGGGCCGGGCACTAGTCCCCTGCGCGGGCCGGGCACTAGTGGGCATACAGACGTGTGACATCGGTGCAATGCCCCAAGAAGAAACGAACACACAAAACTGTCGTTGTCATCACCCCTACCGTATTGTCTACGTAATATTCCATTTACTCCAGCAGTCATTTTTCTGACGTACTGTCTACGTACCGTCCCATTTACTCCAGCCATCACTCCTGCAGTACTGTATACGTACCGTCCCATTTACTCCAGCCATCAGTCCTGCCATACTATCTACGTACGCCCATTTACTCCAGCCGTTACTCCTGCCATACTATCTACGTACCGTCCCATTTACTCCAGCCGTCACTCCTGCCATACTATCTACGTACCGTCCCATTTACTCCAGCCATCACTCCTGCAGTACTGTCTACGTACCGTCCCATTTACTCCAGCCGTCACTCCTGCCATACTATCTACGTACCGTCCCATTTACACCAGTCTTCACTCCTGTCGTACTATCTACGTACCGTCCCATTTACTCCAGCCGTCACTCCTGCCATACTATCTACGTACCGATCCATTTACACCAGTCTTCACTCCTGTCGTACTATCTACGTACCGTCCCATTTACTCCGGCCGTCACTCCTGTCGTACTGTCTACGTACCGTCCCATTTACTCCAGCCGTCACTCCTGTCATACTGTCTACGTACCGTCCCATTTACTCCAGCCGTCACTCCTGTCGTACTGTCTACGTACCGTCCCATTTACTCTAGCCGTCACTCCTGCAGTACTGTCTACGTACCGTCCCATTTACTCCAGCCGTCACGCCTGCCATACTATCTACGTACCGTCCCATTTACTCTAGCCGTCACTCCTGCCGTACTGTCTACGTACCGTCCCATTTACTCCAGCCATCACTCCTGCAGTACTGTCTACGTACCGTCCCATTTACTCCAGCCGTCACTCCTGTCGTACTATCTACGTACCGTCCCATTTACTCCAGCCGTCACTCCTGTCGTACTGTCTACGTACCGTCCCATTTACTCCAGCCGTCACTCCGCCAGTAGTTACTGATGTGGAAGGCATACTGCCACGGACTTTCGTAGAAGCTCAGGTAGAATTGGATGGCCTTGGCACCAGGCGGCGCCTGCAGTTTCATGGTCGAGTCACGGTTACAGCCGAAGTCTGCAGGACCCATTGAACAATGTCAACATTATCGTCGCCATTGTCTGTACGACATACCCTATGGCTTCCTAATGCATGAGTTCTATATTGTAAAGTTGTAATTTCCAGAGCCAAATCATGGTGATGTCAGCTGATGTTGCAACAAGACTGTTTCTCGTATTTGTTCTTGTATTTAAACACATATTATATTTATACAACGGGAAGTCCCTAATATGTACGACGAGAAAGTTCCTAATTAACCCCTCGTCCTCTACCAAAACAGAACATTATAACAAATTTCATTGAAGTACTTAAGCGTTATTCGTAGCAACGTGCCAATGGCCTATCAAACAGTCAGCCAGCACGCAAGCCTGTCAACACGAGAACAAGGAAGCCAACACGAGAACAAGGAAGCCAACCTCACACAACACATCATTAGACTGTTTAGATGAAGCACAATCTGATATTCTCACGGCCGTCTTTGGGCGGCCGTGAGACAACCTATAGGGTGCGTACCTGGGAAGCGGTAGACTTGCTGGGCGACTCCAGCCGTGAAGTAATTGTTGCCAGGCAGCGAGTAACCAGCGTGTTTATCTTTGAACCAGCTCTTTGACTTGGCTACAACAAGCAACGAAGACGTGTAACACGTTGATTCTCAGATATATATATATATATATATATATATCTGAGAATCAACGTGTTACACGTCTTCGTTGCTTGTTGTAGCCAAGTCAAAGAGCTGGTTCAAAGATAAACACGCTGGTTACTCGCTGCCTGGCAACAATTACTTCACGGCTGGAGTCGCCCAGCAAGTCTACCGCTTCCCAGGTACGCACCCTATAGGTTGTCTCACGGCCGCCCAAAGACGGCCGTGAGAATATCAGATTGTGCTTCATCTAAACAGTCTAATGATGTGTTGTGTGAGGTTGGCTTCCTTGTTCTCGTGTTGGCTTCCTTGTTCTCGTGTTGACAGGCTTGCGTGCTGGCTGACTGTTTGATAGGCCATTGGCACGTTGCTACGAATAACGCTTAAGTACTTCAATGAAATTTGTTATAATGTTCTGTTTTGGTAGAGGACGAGGGGTTAATTAGGAACTTTCTCGTCGTACATATTAGGGACTTCCCGTTGTATAAATATAATATGTGTTTAAATACAAGAACAAAAATACGAGAAACAGTCTTGTTGCAACATCAGCTGACATCACCATGATTTGGCTCTGGAAATTACAACTTTACAATATAGAACTCATGCATTAGGAAGCCATAGGGTATGTCGTACAGACAATGGCGACGATAATGTTGACATTGTTCAATGGGTCCTGCAGACTTCGGCTGTAACCGTGACTCGACCATGAAACTGCAGGCGCCGCCTGGTGCCAAGGCCATCCAATTCTACCTGAGCTTCTACGAAAGTCCGTGGCAGTATGCCTTCCACATCAGTAACTACTGGCGGAGTGACGGCTGGAGTAAATGGGACGGTACGTAGACAGTACGACAGGAGTGACGGCTGGAGTAAATGGGACGGTACGTAGATAGTACGACAGGAGTGACGGCTGGAGTAAATGGGACGGTACGTAGACAGTAC